>JAJLYB010000056.1:0-79155 GCA_030674245.1 Jamesozyma piceae
TTGTTAACTACTACAACTAACCTTAATTAATAAAATCAACCTCCTGATAGTAACAGAAAGTATTCTCGAGCGTCCCGAACTAGAATCATTCACAAAACAGCGATTATTATAATTCATAATAATTACAGACTTAATAGAGCTCTAACATAAGGAATAAGTTACAAAAATTAAATAACTTAAAAAGAGACAACTCTTACAATTTGTAGTGATTTTGCTGGTCTTTAATGACTTTAAATTTATTAATTCTCAAAGGCTCCTACAAGGCTTAATATTGAATAATAACGTTAATGATTTAATAATGTATTAAAGTAACTAAGTAAAGTATATGTAAAAGAGTTCGGCTGACCTCTTACATATTGTATATATAATAAACTAATATAAAAGTAAACACTCTTATATATATATCCTTTTTATTTATGAGCTTCGTTATAGACTCTACTCTTTATCCCTTTGTAGATCATTGTCTTTTATGATGCTGACACGGAGATTATATGGTACTATGAATATAATATGGATAGTTTATAGGATATCAAGTTTAATACGAAGGTTACTAACAACCACGAACGCGATAGAAAACGAAACATGAAAATAAAACAATAGCATATAGAAAGTTATGAACGACACGAGTGTTCATATAAGGAAATCAATGTTTGACTACAAACAATTAACTTATAATGGTCACAGATGATGGTCAACGAGAATAGTATAACTTATCGACGATGTGAAAATTTTTCACCTATTACTTCACTTCCCAGAGACGTATAAATAGACCAATACTTCAAATATATAATCTGATTGATATTGATTCTTAATTAATTTTTTTTATTTATTTATTTATTTATTTATTTATTTTACATAATTATTATTTTATAATAAACCGAACTTTTATACAAAGATTACAAGTAGTAAAAGATATTTACTTCCTCTTCTAACCTAAATTTACTTCAACATACACTAATCAATAATGATGCCTTCAACTAAGAATCAATCTTCTATCAGTGCGTATGCCTCTGACTGTATGAGTCATGTTATATGCTTCATATCCTAGTATGTTATTCCCATGTGCTTATCTTGTGATCTTCACGTGACCATAATTTAATATGTATTAAGATGTCTTGAACTCAATACATTTTTCTTTAAAGGAGAGATATATTTATGCAATAAATCTAAAATTCTAAAAATATGTAATACTGCAGTTTTGATGATGTTAAATAAATTTTCTTCTTCGAATTATTACTTTTAATCTTTATATAAAGGAATAAATAAGCACTTACTGGAACTCTAATAATACATAGAGACCTAATATTGAACTATAATGGTATTACGATTATTCTAGAAAGTTCTAAACTGATTATGAAAAAATAGACTTGTACCACGGTTTAAGTGTATATATAGAATGAGTGTACTATAAAAGTAGAAACTAGTAGAATGATATAAAAACTTCTAGAAGAAGAATTATTCTAGGAGAAAATTCTAAAGTATAAAAGGATGGATAATTTTTAAGAAGATAACAACGAAGTTATTCATTAATATACTTATATATCTTATACACAATTTATAAGAAACCAGAAGAATTAATAATTATTCAATATACATACATATTCAGAATAATAACCATTCATAGAGGTATTTTATTATAATATATTATGTTATATTATTAATACAAGTTGCATATATAAATTTAAAGTAGTTTAATTTATTTAACAGGTATACTTATATAAAATATATTAGATGTATTCATTTGGTAAGTGTCCATTTGTTTTATTTAATAAGATCATTTGATCATCATTATCGTTATTATCATTATCGTCATTGTCATTAGCATTATCATATTCACTTTTAATACTTTGACTTTTATTAAATCTATCGTTGTTCATAGTTAGAACATTATTAATACTTCCTGGGGTCTTTGGGGTTAAATTCGAAGATAAATTCGAAAATGTTGAATTTAATGAATTATCAAATGATGAAGAAGTATTAATAATAGAACTATTTTTATTATTATCATTTAGATTTGAATCAATCAATTGCTCATTCCATTCCATCAATTGAAATATCAATCCCATATTCGGACTGATATCTTTGGCTATTAATTTCAATTTATTATAAGCATCATTTAAATTCATGTTATAATATCGCATGATATAAGCAACTATTAGTGATGCAGATCTTGATACGCCACATTGGCAATGAATTAATATTTTTTTATTTTGTATACTTGCTGAATGGATAATCTCCGTTAATCTTCTTAAATCTTTTGCTATCTTTGTATTATGAGTCCATTCAATATGATAATATTTTATTTTTTCACGAAGTGGGACAGGAATTGAGCCTTTTAAATTTGGAATTTCTGCTGCAACGTTAATGATAACATCAAAATCTAGGACCTGGTCAACTTTTGGTTCTGAATAAAGGTATATATTTGGTGACAATACTAACGCTGGACCATTTGGATAAGCGTTTTGTTTATAAATTTCTGAATAAATAAATTCTAAATTTAAATTATTATCACTGCTAACAGATGCGTGAGCAAATTTATTACTCAGATTATTCATTCTACTATTACCAGTAGTAGTGGGAAAGACCCATGTTGTTTTCTTTGTATTATTATTATCTGGATTATTAAATTTAATATTTTGATCATTTGATAGTGGTGTAGAAGTATCTAAAGTAGATATTGTTTGTGAACGGTTTCGTATATGATTGTTCAAATTTTTAGTATTGACTGATAATGATAATGAATGATTTCTGCTTACTGATTTTGTCGAGGGATCTTTATCATTATTATGATTATTGTTTGTATCAAAGGATGTATAAGTAGGGGATGACATAGTGCTGTTCGAAGTTGAGGATAACGTATAAATAGAAGCTTCACTTCTTCCATTAAGTAATGATGGCTTAGGAATATTATTACAACTATTATATATTTTATTACATGGTGACTTATTTCTGATTGGATATTTATCAGTAGATGCAGTGGTCAATTTTGTTGTTGGTGTTGTTGACCTGGGATTTAACTTAATTGTTGGGAACAATTCAGGCACAGCTTGTGAAACATGAGATGAGCTCATTCCATTATTTTGAATTTCTAAAGAAAGATTTTTAGTATTTCTCTTTTGTAACGAACTTGTGGACCCTACATTAATGGTTAAAGGATTTAATGATAACTTAATATCGTGTGACATAATAGTAATGCAAAAATAAAAAAGACGAAAAAGGTGAAAAAGATAGATATATCTATCTATCTATCCGAATACCTTTTAGTTGTTTGCCTTTATTAGATGTTTTTAATTAAATTCTATCCAAAAATAAAAATAAAAACAAAACTAGCGTATTCCTTTCCGCTCGAGTATAATTTGTAGATAAAGGATGGATATATTATACAAATAATTAATAATAATTATGTTTACTTGTTTTTTTTCAAAATATTTAAACAAATAAATAGTCTTTTGAAAGTTGTATCTCTGTATACTCAAAGGTGTAATTATTGGATAAAGAATCGCTTATAATTGGTGTTTGTGTTTGTAAATAGAAGACCAACCGCAAAATATATAGATGAACTAATTAACCGATCGATCAATTAATAAATCAATAAAATACTTGTTGCTAATTACGTTTCCAAATTGTTTGAGAATAAGAAAAAGACTCTTTGAAACTGTAATTCCTAAATCGATGCAAATTGTGCTTGCTATTTATTAATTTTTTTTTCATTCAAGGAACTAAAGAATGTAAATTTGTCCGTTTCTTTTGTGGCGGACACATTTAGGGTTGGCAGGGTGCGCAAATTTCCAATTTCTGTATGAACCAGTAGGGTTGAGTTGGTACCTCTTTAAACAAACTTAGGGCTGATAATGTGTCTCATGTTTGCCCCACTTGCGCGTGCGTTTTATTCTGAGACAATGTGTTGACATGTGCTGAGAAGGTACCCTTAATATAGGGTTTGGTAGAAAGTAAGTTAGGGCATTGAGTGATTTAAAAACGAGTCCCTAACAAATGTTTATATGCAAAACTAGGGCTTGAAGTGACCAGCAGGTGAATTTCGCAAAAACATTACATTCATTAACTTCTATTTTTAAACAAATTCTATAAATAAAACGGATCTATTACAAGAAGGACAAACAACTTCGACTTGTGTCAACGTCATTCTTTAAGCTATACATTACCTATGTATTATTTATTGTAAATAAGAGGTAACATGACTGCTTAATAAATAAAAAAACATATACCTGCTAATTTCAATCAAGAGGATTAGCAATCGCATTATCTCTATGATTAGCTACATTCCCTTTCTGATTTTCATTTTCATCTCGATTGACCATTGCAGTCCTTTGAACAGCTAGAGATTTCTCATTATTAAAGAATGGTATCTTATATTTCATGGTTCCTCTAATAATCAATTCATAGTCATGCTTAATCATTTCTTGCCATTTCTTGTTTCCATTTTCTGTATCATCATCATTATCGCTGTCATTACCATTGCCACTGTCGCCATTAGAACCTGGGTCAATAACTTTTAAACTTGTCATTGAAATATAATACTTTCTGGTGAAAAATCCACCATCAAATCGTAATTCTGTGTCTAATTCATCTATAGTACCTAATAGTATAGTCTCACTCTTCTTCTTTACATCGGAATTACCAGACCATCCCCACCCACCATCACCGTTATTGTCATCATAATCATCTGGAATCTTATTACTCTTGGCAAATATATCCAGTTCACAATCAGTAATCCCGATAGAGAAGAAACCAGGATTAAATGCTGACGCAGTGATATCAAAAATCAACTCTTCCTTGGTAGACAAAATATTGTCAACCAATAAAATATTAAAATCTTGTAATTCTTTATTGGTAGCAAGGAGGAAGCCTAATACAAACCCAAAAGTAACCAACAGAACAATAATAAATGTAAAATAAACAAAATTTTTCAGCTTGGACCACGTTGATTTCTTTGCGTAGAAATTATGAGGCGAATAACCAAAATTATTGTTGGATAATTTTTTTCTCATACACGCTTGTGGAGTTCTTAGTGGTGTGTACTCATTTGGTGATTGTGGATTATAATCAAAATATCCATTTGCTGCTGGCTTTACAAATGAATTCATTGACTCAATTCTATGATGATGAAGTGGTTGTTGCCGTTGTTGCTGCTGTTCTGGTAATTGTGATGGGTGATTGTTCCGCATATAGTAATTTTGATTTATCATTTCATCACCATCAACGTCACCATCATCATCTTCATAATCAGATATTTGTGGCCTCGCTTCTAGATCTGATCTATGGTTATAATAAAACATCGAATGAGCGTCATCATTATCGACAACTGTACTTCCATTATTATGATTATTATTGTTGTTATTCATAATAAGTGTGCCATTGGTGCGATTGCCTAAGTATGGACACTCAGTAACGTATTCATTTATATTATGTCCATTTTTATTAGTATTATTAGTATTAGTTTGACCATTCACGTCGTTAGTACTTTTATTGTTATTATTTTTATAATTAACACTATCATATTCTTCTTCTTCTTGTATAGCAGTTGGCTCATTATAATAATAGAAATTATTGTTGCCATTAGAACTAGTACTATTCTCATTGACATAGCTTTGACTTGAAAATCGTTTCGATTCATTATTTACTAAATAGTTATTAATTTTTACGCTATTTGGATGCATATACCCACTGCCCACCTTGTTATGAATATTACTAGTTAGATTTATATTTGGATTTATGGGATTCATATTACCAATGTTATTATTAGTGCTATTATCATTAGGAGTATTAATATTGATATTGCTGTTAGTATTGTTATTGACGTCAGATTGCTCAATATAATCTTCTAAATTAACATTATCAGAGATACCTGAGTATATCCTCAACGGTGCGTCGTTGGTATCAAATATTTTAGAAACTGTAGTTCTTAAACCTCTCTTATTATTTCCACTAATTTGTGGATTATTATTGTTATTATTGTTGTTGCTATTATTATTATTATTGTTGTTGTTGGTTGTGCTGGTTGCAAATTGTCTTAGTGTTGAATTTGACATTGAAGCCTTCATAGGTAATGATCGTTGAGTTGATGAAACTTGATGTGGTTGGGTTTGATCCATTTGCTGCTGCTGCTGTTGATAATTCGCTGAGTTATAATTGTTTTTATTTAATGAGATTATACTTGATCTTTTATCAGGCGATCTTCCTTGTTTCTCCGACATATGTGATCTAATTGACCTAACATCATTTTGTCTAATCTGTCTATTCTTGCTCATCGATCGTATACTCGACAAATCATCTGTTGGTAATGTATGAGTGTTATTATTGGTATTGTTTGTGGGATAGATATTCTCAACAGGATTTCCTTTAGAATTAACATTTATGGGCGCTTTATTTGTTATACTTGGAGAGTTTATTATATTTTCTGGGTTTGTCACAGTGTTTAAACCTGAATTTAATTGTTGAGTGGTACTAGGTGGTAAATGGTTAACTGGTGATTGAATTACGGCATGTCCATGACCTCCAACGATCATATTTGGATGAATATGGCTATGAGGGGAATTATTTGGTAAGCAGTTTGAAGGTGGTATATTAGTATTAAAATTATTGTTAGTGTTTGTGGATGATTGATTTCCTGGGATACCACCAGTACTAATATGCCTTGCATTTTTCAATCTACTTATAAGTTTTTTATTTGTGTTTAATAAAGGGACACTCATTTTTGGTGTTATTCCATGCTGTTGGTGTTGCTGCTGCTGCTGCTGCTGAGATTGGTGATAATCATTTGAAGTATTAGTTGAGGAGCCTACAATGTTGTTGTTATTTGTTGTGTTGTTGCTATTATTTGGGTATATTAAGTTTTTAGTGGAATTTGCAGCAGATACATAGACAAATGTCTCTTCTGAATCACTAACTTCATTCTCCCCGACAGCCGAAGCTAGTCTAGCGGCAAAGAATTCAGTTCTCGTTGGTTTCTGTTGTTGGTCAGTCTCTAGTTGCGAATGAGGGAGGTCTTCATCTGTTGTTATCGAATGCCTGGTTAAGTTTAAGTTTTCATTACTTTTCCCGTGTTCTTTACTTATTGTATTACTCTGTGGGTTAGTATTATTTTCAAGGTTGTCATTATAAGGAGAGTCTTTTCCGCTAATTGTATTATTTGTTGTAGTTTTTGTTGTATTGGTGCTGGTATTAGTGGATATAGTATTTGTGGTTGGTGCAATAATAGTGGTACTGGATGGTGTTGTGATGGCGGTATTATTAATTATTGAATGATTATTATTTGTATTTGTATTTGTATTGATTTCATTAGGGTCTTTTTCAGTGATGGTATTAATATCTTTATTATGAGTATGTATATTGTTATCTGAAGTTGGTTTTGAATAATTCTTTGAATTGATATTAGTGTTATTAATATTTTGAATTGAATTTCTATTTAATAATACTTCTCTAGAGTTCATTGCGTGTATTGGTGGCCTTTCAATAATTTTATTTATATGCTTAAGTTCCAATGGCGGATTACTCTCATTTCTACTATTTGGATCATTAGTAATGGTGTTGTTGTTATTATTTGCATTTATATTCGCATTGGTGATTGTGGAGTTTATATTCTCTAATTTTCTTATTGAAGAGATTGAACCAGATCTTGTGGATAGCATTTGTGGAGTTGGTGGTTTATTAGCAGAAAGAGTATGCGGATGATGAATGTTACTATTATTATTTGGTGATATATTATTTTTTCTAGACTGTATCGTATCATTAGTATTATTAATGAGCGAGTCAATATTCACTTGATCATTCTGAAAAATGCTTGTTGATGTACTTGAATCTATCAATAGAGAACTTTTTTTGTTTCTTAAAGCTATTGATTGATTGATATGGGAGGATAGAGGATTATTATCAATTAACTTATTAATGTCGTTATTATTGTCGTTATTATCCTCGTTTAGTTTAATTTTGGAAGATGAGGCTGTTGATACTTCATTGTTAGTGGGGTCCAATACAGCTGATGTGCTATTAGTTGTGCTATTTATAGTTGAATTTTCGTGTATGCTGTCATCCAAAGGAACTGAGTCCTTGAAAGCTGGTTCTGAGCGTTTTATTCTATCATAGTCCTTATCATAGTTCAATTCGAGTATGTTGTGGTTATTATTAGTGATGGTGTTGCTGTTTGTGGTTGATAATGGAACATTTTCCATTGAATGCGACGGCAACGGTAGCGGCAGCGGCAGTACCTGTTGTGGTATATTATTATTACCTTCATCTATTACATTTTTGTTGTTGTTCAGTAGTAGATTAGAGACGGGAGCCTCTACAGTTTCCGTTTCTACAATAAAGTTTTGCTGGTCTTCTGTATCGTCATTTGGCATGTTTCCTGGTGTGGTTGTGTCTTCTCAAGTTGCCTAGAATCCTTCTAGTGAAAATGGTATGTTTGTATAGGTAAAACAACTACAGTTCAAGAGAATCCATTCCAGATAGCCATTAGCCATTAGCGACTAAGACTTTCCTTTCACCTTTACATATTGATTTTCTGTCTCTCGCTATAGAAATGGTGAATATTTAGATCATCATCCACGGAAACAGCCCTAGGGCACCTCCCACACCTACATAGGGTTTAACAGGGTTGGAATTTACCACCAAGACGGAGTTAGCGGCTAATTTGAGGGCGGGTAACACATTACGGGCGGGTATTTTTGTTTGTTGAGCCGCCCAGTGTATTATTCTGGAACACCCCTTTTTGTTGAGCTGCCAACACACCAATCACATCTCAAGAAATCTATGCATACTCGGTATTACACACACACACACACACACGGTAATAAACTCATACACGCCCCCCCCTTCCCACATGTCCAAGTCTCATTCTCAACATGTGAACTTGTCCCAACATGTGAAGAACATATATACCAACCAATTATCCACAAATCGAATCTAGAAACAACAACAACAACAACAACAACAGGGAACCTAAGTATCTAGTTCCTTCTGACTAATGACATGTTATGATTATTTAATAGTATATATATATACTCTTAGATGTACTTGCTCCCTTCTCTTGTTTTGTTGAATATTCTCTTGCTTCTAACTCTTAATTCGTATATACTGTTTTCTATACGATATTTCTCATTTATTTAATTTAATTAGACTATCCAATAAACCAACACCAAACTAATTATTCACAATGGCTCCACCTGTATTCTCCGATATCTTTAAAGGTACTAATGATCTTTTAAACAAGGATTTTTACCACTCTACCCCATTGGCATTCGATATCAAGACTGTCGCTAAGAACGGTGTTAATTTCAACTTGAACGCTAAACAAGCTGTCACTAACGGCCCTCTACAGACTAAGATCGAATCTAAATTCTTAGACAAATACAACGGTATCTCTCTAACTCAAGGCTGGTCCAACAACAATAACTTGAACACAAAGTTGGAAATTAACGATTTAACTCCAGGTTTAAAGACTGAAGTTCTAACAACTCTAAACCCAAACAATTTCTTAACTGAAAATGACAAGAAAAACCTAAACTTAAACATCGACTATATTCAACCTTTCTTCACCGCTAGAGGTAAATTCAACTTCTTAAACGGCCCATCAAATTTCAATGGTGATTTGACTTTCATCCATGACGGTATCATCGCTGGTACTGAATTCAAATACAACATCAACGGTGGTTCCATCTCCCACTATGCTTTAGCTCTAGCCTACAAGACTGTAGACTACTCCATCGGCTTATTCATCAATAACAAACAATTGACTACTTTGTCCTTTAACCAATCTTTATGTGACAAACTATCAATCGCTTCAAAGGCTTCTTTGAACCCAGCTGTAGACGCACAAAAGGTTAGCTTGGAATTCGCTACCCAATACATCCTAGACAAGGAAAACCAAGCTCAAGTTAAGGCAAAGATTAACGACACTGGTAACTTAGCTCTTTCCTACAAGCAATTGTTGAGACCTGGTATCACCTTAGGTGTCGGTACCTCTTTCGATGCTTTGAAATTGAACGAACCAGTCCATAAATTAGGTTGGTCTCTATCCTTTAACGCTTAGATATAGATAAAAGAAATGCAATTTAATCTGTTTTATTTTATTTTATTTTAATTTAATTTGCTTTCCTTTTCTTTTCTGATGTTTACGTTTTAAATGACCAAATTCAAATATTTACGAATGTTTCTACGTAATATTATATAAGTATATCTTGATAATACAACTATATTGAAACTATTTTTTACCACATTCATTATTATTTTACCGATATTTAACAAAGTTTCCCTTTCAATGTATATTCTTGCCCACCAATCATTCTAGAGAACAGTGCATGGTGCGCAATTGCCTAATCTGTCATTGTTTAACCAACCAGTGCTCACTTGCAACCTAATCTCAATCACATCCGATACAGCTGTCTTCTGCTTCAGTTTCATCTTCAGTTTCATCTTCATCTTCCTCCTCGTCATCGTCGTAATCATCACCACAGTTACCTATCGTATAATCACGCCCAATCCTAGCAAAATGAGGCAACTTAAATCTATTAACCATCAACTGACTTTCGAACATCGTAATAAACTCTAAATCAGCCTCATCCTTTAACCCACCAGAAAATATACTATACTCCTGATACACACCAGCTGTACTCCACCCTTGTAAAAATTTCCTAATGATCCCTACCACTATACCAACGCGGTGTTTACCCTTGTTGGAATGCATCAAGATAGGATAGTTTTCAATGTTCAGTATCAGCTTCAACGTATAGTTGATCCTCTCATTGATTTCTGCATCTCGACAGGAATCCATCGGTATATGAATAAACTTGATTTTTTCCTCCTGCAAAAAATTAGAATATTCTTCTGAACGTTCCTCTTTATCACCAAGGTATATTATCGTTTTCAAGTGCAGTTGATCCTTGATGAACGAATAGTTCAAGGGCATGGGGTATCCTGATCTATATAGTGATACATCTGCTGAGATTATCGGTGAAAAATTCAATGGGGGGATATAGTTTAAAAGTTTTTTCTTATGTTCATGATCATGACTACTCTCACTTCCATTTTCACTCTCATTCTCTTGATCACTTCGTATATTTGACATCTTGCCACTCTGCCAATTCTAATCTTATATACTCTTTTACTATCCTACAATACACGACGTCTTTAATATATTCATCCATCCACTCACATACTCACTTCTCCTTTAGCAATTCTTTCTTCAACTGCAAAGTATCAATTTTTTTTGCTGCGCGTATGAAATCCGTAACACTCAGAGACACAGACAGAGCCCCGCCATTCAAAATAATTTAATTAAAACAATTATTTTCCCAATTAGGAAAGACCTGCACAAAGAATTATTCAAGTAATCTTGAAATTATTTATAACAAAGACAAGCCATCGATTAAATACATTAAGCAAACTCAATAAAACTAGGCTTCTCTGGCAAAGTATCAAGGGTAATCAATGGCTAGGCATTAGGTTGGCTTTATATTTGCTCTTATCCTTGTTGCATTGACATATATCCCCTGTTCATATATATACTTACATACGCACACAAATTTGTATACATATATATATACTTATATCAAAGGGTTCAAAACTTTTTGTGTAATATTCTATAACAATATTTCAAACTTTGAATAAACTAATTTATACAAGTTGCATCAATAATAAAGACATCCAAACAAAAATAAAAAATAAAAAAGAATTATGGTATTCCAAACGAGCTCAGGATTACTGAGAAGAGGTCTGCCAAAACTAATAACCACAACGACCTCCTCTTTGACCCCTATCCAAACTTCAACAAGTAATATAACTCTATCGCATTCAAGTTCTACACAATCCTCCCCAAATAATTTACCAAGTTTACCTACATCAGTTTCAACCTCAATATTATACGCTTCCTCATCATCCTCATCATCCATAGAAGTTGCACCAACAATTGTTCCACCTTCTGCAAACCATAACCCAAACGTCATTAGGTCATATAATATACCAGACGGTACAGTATTTATAGCGGTGGGTGCATGTGTTGGTGCAATATTCCTAGTTATATTAATATGGTGGGGAATTGCATCTTACTTGTCACATAGATATTCAAAACGCGCCATGGCCTATTATGATAACATTGAATATAATCAATACAGTAAAAACCCAATCTACAAGGATGACGTTGATGACGATGATAACAATAGTAACAGTTCAGATTTTTATAATGATGAAAAGAGAACATCTCATTTGAGTGATTTTGAATCAAATAATAAATTAAAGATTGGGTTATTCAATTTAACTGGCGATAACAACAATTTAAGAAGAACAGATTCATGGGACTCATTTATTGAAAATGAAGATGACGACTTACACTCAATCATCAATGGGCAACAAAGAGGGTTTAATCCTATTCAAGAAACCTTCCCGATTTATAACAATAGAAAAAATTTATTCATATCACCAACTATTGAGGTAACACAACAACAACAAAGAACTTCAAGATATATTGACTTTAAAAACACACAACCACAACAGGATTTTTCAACAACGTCATTCTTTTCTATAAATGATGATAGGAATAGCAACTTAGGTAGACCTGAAAGGGCTGCCTCACCAGAGAGAAAACAAAAGAAGAGAGAAGATACAGGGTACCATACAAGAAATAAGTCATCCCTAGGTGCAATAAGTACAGCATCTTCAAATATATTGGAACATAGTGATAACTATTCACCAACTCCAACTAATACGGCACATAAAAAATCACCATCTGTATTTTTAGATGATCTGCTAACTGAAAAATAAATCAGTAAATACATTATTATTGTCATCTACTATAAACAAATTCGGATACATATATATGTACATATATAAATAATTTCATATAATACAAAGGCATTTTTTTCATCAACTTCATTGTTTTAAAAATTATGTAAAACCAATAAGTATTTTAAGGGAATCGTAACTGAATTGACTTGCTTCTATTGTATATATTTGAATTTACAATAGGGTAAAGCGTGAAATTCATAACCCCCCCGGTTCTATAGGCGAGTATAATTAGGGCAAATTAAATAGTAATAAGTATGTTAGCATAAAATATATAGCTAATTTAAATTCAGTTGTCATTAAGAAAAATTAAATAACGTAATATTGCTACTAAGCCTTAGTTCAAGCTTTCCAAAAACTTTTCAACTGGTACATCACCCGAAAGTAAAGGAACAGTCTTTCTTGACGTTTCTGTTGGGTGCAACAAAGCTTCCTTAATAAACAAAGCTACATCAGCTCTGTCAATAGGTGACTTTGGGTTCGCAGTAATCACCTTATCAATGTCACTTTCTAGGACATATTTACCAGTTCCAGGGCCATCATGTAGCCACCCAGGTTGAACAATAGTGTAGTTCAATTTTGAACGTTGAACTTCACGATCAGCAGATCTCTTGGTAATATAGTATTCTTTGAACCCATCAATGTTTTCCCAAAAGGAACGATCTTCTGTCTTCAATGCAGATATTAAGATGAATCTATCAACACCTGCTTTTTCACAAGCCTCAACTGCTTTAATACATCCTTCAAGATCAACAGTAACAAATTGTTCTACTTTCAATCCACCAGCCGCAAACACAACAGCGTCAACTCCCTTTAGCGCTCCTGCAATCTTATCAACGTCATCTGCCTCTATATTAACTACGGCAGCATCGATATCCACATCGTTTTCCCAGAAGTCTTTGACATCAGTAGTTCTTGCAAAGGCTAAAGGCCTATGGAACTCTTTTGGGTCTTTTTTTAATTGATCTACAACCAAGCGACCGGACCTACCTTGAGCACCAATAACAGCTACCTTTAATTTTTGACCTGACATCTTTTTACGAGTTTAATTTGCTTTTTATATGATTTGAATTTACTTTTATTAAATTCTTGTCAAATTGTTAAGGACTTTTAGAAGGAAAGAAAAGGTGTTTGCAAGTAGGTGTATTTTAACATCAAGAGAAAAGGATATATAGTTTGAAGTAACGATAATTCAACCCCACTTATATAGCTTCAAAGTTTCCGAATGTCTAAGGCATTCAGGCATATAATGTCCAACCTTTACTTAATTTTGTCTTTCTTGGATGATTTTTCATTTAGGAGTTGTATAGTAATTTACACTAAAGTAGAGCCACGAATAGATACTAGTTTTGGTAATTAACAGTAGAATGTGGTCAATGAAGTCATTGATTTTCCAAGTTGTTAAGTTAATTAACACCGTTCAGTTCTGTCAGTTCTGCCCCGTTCCTAAACTGATACGGATGTTATATTTCTATAGTAATTTTGAGCACCCTTACCCAAATTACCTAGATAAAACCGTGTCTAACAGACTTTTTTCAGGAAAAATTCGAGTACTCTATTCTGAAAGAACAGAGTAATTTCATGCTTGAGACCAAGTAAATTTTCTTGGAATCTAGGGGTAAGGGGAGAATTTGGTGGATCAGAACTACCTCACCTCATCTCACATCACGTTCGGGTTTGAATTGGAATACACATATTCCACATGCATAAAAAATATAATGTTTTTATAACGTTACAGTCGTATAATTCTACATACACATCAGAAAGAAAAGATCATCGACAACTACTCAATCGACAAAGTAATATGATTAGATAATTAAATAAAAAAATTTTAATTCTCAAGATCATACCATTAAAGGACTATTTTTCAGTGGGCATTCAAGACTAGTACCGACAAGTGCCTTGCTTAATGAATGCCATTGTTAACCTTATATATAATAGATATTGTATATCGATCAAATTATCTCTTGTTTGCCACCTGAATACTGGGCTGCTGTAATCTGCATTTGTAAATTAGTCGTGCAGTTTCCCATAAAATTTTACATAATCGCTACTACGTGTTAGCTAAACATAGGAGATCCAACTACACCTATTACTGTTGAATTAGTGATTGGACGTTGTGCTCAGGGGTTTTTATATTTATTAGTGGCACAGACATTATATATAGACTTGATATAATTATCTGTTGCTCTTTTTCTATATAATTAAAATAGTTATTCTACATATGGATATTAAGATAAACTCTTATATATCCTAAAGCCTTATCGCCCTATCTTGTTTTCTTATCTTATACGGTTCCTACATTAAGAGCCGTCTTATTATATATTGTTAGGGTAATATCCCAACAATTACTTTTATTCTTTTATTCAGATAGTTTCTTGTGAATAATTTCTAACCTTGTATACTTTTTAAGCAAGTCATTTCCAGAATCTTGAATACTAGGTGTCCTCGGTTCGGCCTCTCACTATTTAACATCCACACACGAAATATTGTAGGTTAAACAAATCTTCCTCACATTATGTATATATAATATTGTAGAAAACTCCTTATTTATAGATTAATGCGAAAATCTAAGAATCTCTTCAAGGGAAAGCATAGATGGCTGACCCATATAGATAAAAAAGAACGAACTTGCGGATCTTATTAAGCGAGTGTATATCAGATATCGTCTTATCTTGATAGATATTATGTAATCAAGTTTATTCAACATCCAAATATATATTCTTATGTCATAATTGACTTCCATTTTTAATATGATACATTATAGGTTTCCGTGGAACGAAGAGTTATGAGTCTGTGGCCTTCAAGAACTACGTTTCATACAAATCAAATAATATTGATTGAAACTGTGACTAAGGCAAATACCAATGGTGGAACCTAAAGGATTATTATAATCCTTACAGTGAACGATGAAGTAGAAAATAAAATTCGATTTCACCAGAAATGACTGTTACTATTAGCATTTAGTTGCTACCAGAAACTATTTAACAATTGACATACCTTGAAAAATAATAAATAAGACACATAGAAGCCTGTAGAATTCAATGCTTATTCCATTAATTTTCAAGATCAAAAAATAAAAATGATTACAAAATAAATACCTTAATACTTCATAAATACATAACTAGTAAATTATTTTTCTAAACTGTGTCTGCGTACAATGCCTACTGCAAAAATCGAAAACTTATAAATCATTTCCATTATGAGTGTTTTAAGGTGAAAAGAGGGGTAATGACAACAAGAATACTAAGAAAAGACAAAAACCTAAACCAGAAATATGACAGTTGCTATGTTTCGTATACTATACACTATTTTTGTTTTAAGATCATCGAATATATTTCTATATGTACATTGTCATTATTGTATAGCAAAAATTTTCAATATTACATAATATTTTTTCACTTCGGCCGAAAATAAGAGAAACGAAAGTACTCAACGGCGGAAAAATGGTTGTTTAGGCCGAATATTTACTCTAATAAGCTGTTCCGTCAGAGCCATACCATGTTAGGCAATTCCATATCTTAATAAGCCAAGGTTAGTTAATAAACACAATTTTGCTTCTCAGCATTAATATGTAGCCACTGAATTAGTTAGACGAACAAGTTATAGAATCAGATGGAACATTAAAGTTCAATGTCTAGCGGGCTAGTCATATAAAAAGAGACACAATTATGTTAATTGGTTAAATATTCAAAATTACTTTCCCAGTTCAAATAAAGTAACTACCAAATTCCATTTATTTATAAAAAGATAATAAGCAAAAAAAAACAAATATAGATATATAATAGCAAATATGTATACAAAAACCTTTAAAAACACATTCTTTGTTGATATATTAGAATACTGTCACTTAGTAACTATAACAGAAGGTACCAGCCATAAATATGATATTGAAAATCCAAAACATATTAATGATAAATTTAGTGTACAAGTTAATTCTGAAGCTAATATTACTCTATACAATGTCGATGATTCCTCATCAAGCAATACTGTTAAATCTGACATGAAAAATGAAGATAATACTACTATAGATCCTTTTTTGATTGACTGGAATGGACCAGATGATCCAGAAAACCCTGTAAATTGGAGTATCTGGATGAAAACTTTAACAATTATCCAGATAATGGTCCTATCCTGTATTACGTATATGGGATCCTCCATCTATACCCCAGGTCAAGAGCAGATACAAACAGAATTTAAGGTCGGCCATGTAGTCGCAACATTAAATTTATCACTTTACGTTCTTGGATATGGTATTGGGCAGATTATTTTTTCACCATTATCTGAAATTGCAAAAATTGGTCGTCAACAAATTTATATATACACACTCTTCTTCTTTGCAATTTTTCAAATTGGTTGTGCAACTGTACAAAACATTGGTGGCTTAATTGTAATGAGATTCATTACAGGTATTTTGTGTTCTCCAGCCTTGTCCACTGGGGGTGCAACTATTACTGACATTATAAAAGGTAATAATTTACCTATATTTCTGTCATTATGGGCGATTGGTGCCACTGCAGCTCCAGTTCTTGCTCCATTAATAGGTGCTACTATGGTTATTGCTGAAGATTGGAGGTGGATATTCTGGTTACTTTTAATGATGTCTGGTAGTAGCTTGCTCTTTTTTATATTTTTTTTCCCTGAGACCTCACAAACTGCTATATTATCTCGTAAGGCTAGTAGAATAAGAAAATTAACTGGGGATGAAAGGTTTTATACAACACAAGAAAAATTAGATTCACAAACCAAGATGGGTGCATTTTTGATACAAACTTTCTATAGACCCTTTGAAATTATTATTAAGGAACCAATTGTCCTTGCCTTCGATCTGTATATCTCCGTTGTCTATGGTGCATTATACTTATTCTTTGAATCTTTTCCAATTGTATTTGTCGGTATTTACCATTTTACTTTAATTGAATCAGGATTAGCATTTTTAGGATTTTGTGTAGGATGTATTATTGCATTCCCAATATTAATAGTTTTTTTAAGAAAAGTTATCAATCCAACTCACGCTAATAATACATTTCAACCAGAATTGTTTCTAATTTTAGCAATGTGTGTATCTTGGCTTTTACCCCTTTCTTTATTCTTATTTGGTTGGGGAGCTGGTACTCATTGGATTGTCCCTATCATTGCAGAAGTATTCTTTATTATTTCCGTGTGGAACCTATTTCAGGTCACATTCTCATACTTGGCATTTTCATTCCCTGACCATGTTGCCTCAGTATTTGCCGGTAATGGTTTCTGCAGATCAGCATTCGCGTCTGCATTCCCATTATTTGGCAAGGCAATGTTTAATAATTTGGCAATTGAAGGGTATCCAGTTGGTTGGGGATCATCTTTAATTGGATTTATAACCATTTTTTTATCAATTATCCCATTTTTCCTTTATAAATATGGTGGAGCTTTAAGGGCAAAATCCAAATACAATAATTAGATAAATTTACTACTCATTTTTTGTTACTTTTTATTTTCTATACTTTATGTTATGAACAGTTATATATAAATTCAATTATTCTTTATTTTAGCTTTTGAATTATTAGTGTGTCAGTGGCGATTCCTTATTCCTTAATATGTATTAGAGCGTCAGAATACATATTAATGCGATGTACACCATATGTTTTTTGTAATTACAGAAAACTAAAGAAATCATAGTAGAGCATTTACAAGTGTCACAAAATAGAGAAATGGCTTAAAGGACACATAAAACGTATATTTGTAAACAATATTAATTGTCATAACATCTATTACCTTTGTAACTAAATACTTTTGTAGTTTAACAGAGCTGCTTAAGCAAGCATCAGGACTAGGACCTAAAATGCAAGTCGCAGTATTGTTAAACCCTGTCCCAAGTAATAACGGAAATGGTGACGAAGACTCGAGAAGTGAAAATGAAGATAATTGGGCAGATAGCCAAGAAACGGAGGAAGAAGAATCTGAAGATACAGATGATGAGAATACAAATGAATTAAAACAACAAATAAAAGCAGAGGTGGAAGAAAGGGAAGAAGAGGAAAATGATGAAGAAGAGGGAAAAGAGGGCTTCAAGCTCAAGAAAACAGTTTTTAAACAGCCTAAACCTTATCCATGCAATAATTGCAACAAATATTTTCAATCTAAAAAACATGTAAGACGGCATTATGAAGCTGTTCATTTAAACTTGAGAAACTTTAAGTGTGGGAGGTGTGGGAGATTATTTCAAAGGAAAGACCATGTTAAACAACATTTGAATAGAAAATGGAAATGTTCAAAAGAAGATTAAAGGCAAAATTCTCAAGAACTCTGTATATACCTTTATCATATTTATGCCCTTGTATTTTCAAAACTTAAAATTTTGGAAAGTATGTATTATTCTTATGCATTCTGAAAACCTAATAAATTGTGATGTCATTGAAAATAAACTTCATCGGAATATATACCAATCTATAACCAGAAAAAGAAGCTTTAACAATAAATTGCATTTAAGTCTAGAGGGTTCATTTTAACCCTCGAATGTACTAAATTTTTATCGAAATGTTTTAAGCCTATGTAGTTACTTATTTGTTTCCAACGGCCCCAAGAAGAATTATTCTCACTCTGCTGAAGTAAAATACACCATGGCTTCTGCTCTTTTTCTCATAAATAATTATAAATATATAAGATTATTGCACTAAAAATAAAAGTTTTTGTTACCTAGCTGTTATAAATGTTTCTAAACGTTGCAGCAGTTTGTTCTTTTTAGATTATTCCGATTATTATATAACATTCTTACTTCACCATCATTTGTTGAACTGAAAAATCGGGTAAATACAAAGAAACAAAAATTTAGCAAAGCAGGTTGTATTAATTTGTTGCTGAAACTTCATGACCAAAAACAGTACAGAGAAGAAAAGATATTTCCTGTAAGAACGATCATATCCTGCCATTATACTTTATTTCTATCTTTCCCAGGACAATCAAACAAACATATATTCTAGAATATATTTTACGGAGAAGGAAATATGTCAAGAGATGCATCTTTACCACCATTAAAGATCGAAACTATAGAAGATCAAGTTTTTATTGGCGAACCTGAATTGTTTTGTGATAGAGCAACTTATAACCCAGAGACACCAATTGCGATCGATTTTGGTTCATATCACGTTAGGGCTGGATACACTAACCAAGCTACACCATCTCATATTTTTCCAACACGATTAACAAGATTTCGTGATCGTAAGATTAGCAAGACATTTACTTTCATTGGAAATGACACATTACTAGATCAAACTGTCTGTGCTCAAGCGAAAACTCCATTTGATGGAAATTTTATAACAAATTGGGATTATGTAGAAGATATAATGCAATATACCTTTAATCATTTAGGCATTGAAGGCAGTAATGGCATAAGGAATCCGCTGATTATTAACGAAAAATTAGCTTGTTTACAGTCACAAAGAACTAACTGGTATCAGATGTTATTTGAAACATTTGACTTACCGAAGGTTAGTTTTGGTGTTGATAGTCTATTTGCATATTACGCAAATAATGAAGGAAATAATGATGGTATAGTTATAGATTGTGGTAATGAAACTACAAATGTGATACCTATAGTTGGTGGAAAAGCCTTCCTTACGGATGCTAAAAGAATAAATTGGGGTGGTAGACAGGCGGTCGATTATTTAGCTGATTTGCTAACTTTAAAATATCCATATTTTCCTACAAAATTATCTAATTACCAATTCCAAAAGATGTATGAAAATTATTGTTATGTCTCTTTAAATTATGATGAAGATATCCAAAGATTCCTTACACTAGATGAGTTAGAAACTAAAAATATAGCTGTAGAAGCGCCATTCACGGAAGTATTACAACAACAAAAGACAGAAGAAGAGCTGAGAATTCAGGCTGAAAAAAGGAAAGAGAGTGGGAAAAGATTACAAGAGCAAGCTAAACAAAAAAGAGTTGAAAGGTTAATTCAAAAAACTGAAGAATTCGAGTACTTTTCTAAAGTAAGAGATCAATTAGTTGATCAACCAAAGAAGACAGCCTTATCAATTTTACAAAATGCTGGGTTTGACGATGAACGTGACTTCAAAAAATATATGTACAATCTAGAAAGATCGTTAAAACGAGCACAGACTGCTGAAGTTGAAGGTGCTCAAACAGAAGAACATGTAGAAGATGACACAGAGGCTAAATTTGATCTAGTGGATGTTCCTGACGAGGGACTTACTGAAGAACAACTCAAAGAAAAAAGAAAGCAAAAATTTTTGAAAGCTAGTTTTGATGCAAGGCAGAAAGCAAAGGAGGAAAAGGAAAGACTTGCAAGAGAGGAAGAAGAAGCTAGAATTAAAGAAACAGAATGGCGTAAAACTGACCTTAAAGGCTGGATAAAAGACAAGCGAATTAAGTTGAATAATCTGATAAAGAAAAGAAAAGACAAATTAAAGCTGAAAGATGAATTGAAAGATCGTAAATCTCAGGTTTCACAAAATAGAATGAAAAATATAGCAAGCTTGGCTGAGGATAACCCTCGTGCAAATTCCAAAAGGAGTAGACAACAAGCGTCTATTGACAATGACCCTAATGATACCTTTGGTGCGAACGATGATGATTGGGCTGTTTATAATGAAGTTACACAAAACCCAGAAGCTCTTGATGAACTTATCGAGGAAGAATATAAGGAGATTGTAGAGCTTGAGGGTCAACTTTTAGAACATGATCCAAATTTTACTGAAGAAGACACAGTAGATGCACAGTATGACTGGAGAAATTCTATATTTCATTTATTTTTAAGAGGTCCTAGACCCCATGACAGTGAAGATACCCACCAACAGCATCAAATGCACTTAAATGTTGAACGTATCAGGGTACCGGAAATACTATTTGAGCCTAGCATTGGTGGTCGGGATCAAGCAGGTATCACAGAATTATGTGAAACAATTATTATGAAAAAATTTGATTCTAGCCCTAGTGTATTGAGCACAGCAAGTACAAACATGGCAAACAATACTTGGCTGACTGGTGGTAACTCTAGAGTTCCTGGTTTAAGAGAACGAGTTGTTAAAGAATTCACAGAATTTTTACCTGTTGGTTCGCCAATAGGTGTGAACAAAAGTGATGATCCATCTTTGGATGCTTGGAATGGGATGGTAAAATTAAGTAGAAACGAAAATGATTTAAATGATGCGATGATAACCAAGAAGGAGTATGAAGAATACGGCCCAGAATATATTAAGGAACACAAACTTGGAAACGCAAATTATTTTGAATAGACAGTATTGAATTTAATTAATTTATGTAACACTTTTTTATAAATCTATTAATAAGATTAAATACAGAATAAAATATAATAGATAATTATTTTTTATTTTTTATTAAGTTTACTTGTATCGTGAGAATTTGCAATATATAGTAATTAGTATACAGATGAATTATTTTTTCATTTTATAGATTGAATTTTATTTATTTCTTCTCTGGTTTAGAGGCTTTTGGATTAACACCCTTCTTCAATAAATTAATTTTCTTTGACTTGTTGATGTATTTTTCATCTTCTTCATTATCGAATGTAGCGAAGTCATCACGAATAATACCTTCTTCCATAGCTTCAGTTCTAGCTTGTGCTTCTTTTTCATAAGCACTAGCTTGGTTATCATCATGTGGAGATGGACCAACCTTTTGAAATTTAGCAACGTAGAAACCATCGACGTTATAAGTATGTGGGTAATATCTTCTTGTTAATTTTAAACTTGGATGGAATTTCTTACCTCTAAAACTTGCAAAACCTTCCTTACCAATAGCCAAACCGGTTTCAACTAATTTAACATTTGGTCTCTTTCTCAAAGCATAATCAACCACAGCCTCATCTTCTTCAACAGCAACTGAACAAGTCGAGTAGACAATAACACCACCATGTTTGGAATTACAGTCAACTGAATCGATGGCAGAAAGAAGAAGTTGCTTTTGCAAATGAGGAATTTGAATAAAATCTTTTTCTGTACGTGAAACTTTAACAGATTGATCCTTACCTATGACACCGGTACCTGAACATGGAGCATCCAACAAGATTCTATCGAATCCACCAATAACTTTTGGAAATTCACGCGCATCATAATTACAGACGATAGTATTAGTACAGCCCAAACGGTGAATGTTTGCAATTAAAGATTTAGTTCTACTCTTATTAGCATCGTTAGCAAAGACACATCCAGTATTTTTCATCAATGCGGAGATATATGTAGTCTTACCACCTGGAGCAGCAGCCATATCTAAGATACGTTCATTTTCATGTGGGTCTAAGGCAATAACAGGAAGGAAAGATGATGCAGCTTGCAAAATATATTGACCAGATAAATATTCTGGAGTGGCACCAATTGGAACTTGGGAATCAAAAATTTGTAAACCAACCTTAGTCCAGTTACCGATTGGTTGTAAATTAACACCTCTGTTGACCAACGATTGCGCTAAATCTCTTCTTCTAGTCTTTAAAGTATTTGTTCTAATAGTGATAGGTCTAGAGACTTCATTAGCATCGAAGAATTCCAAGGCCTCACCAGGAGAAAACAAATTAAACAACTTTTCAGCCAAGAATGGAGTGTAACCAAAATATTCACAAATATCTTTTAGTAATCTATCGACATACTCAGTTCTAGATCTTCCTTCAACGGCTAAATTTTTAAAATCTTCTAAAACTTTAACAATTTCAATAATTCTAGTTCTAACAGCAGTCAAGTTTGGAGGAGCATTTGCAATCATTTCTTCTTCTTCCTTAGAAGGTAAAACATTAGCTCTTGGTTGAATAATATCGGTTTCTAACAATTCCTTTTCAGCTTCTTCAGCTTCTTCAGCTTCTTCTTCATCTAATTTTTTAGATAAGGATTCCATGTTGGCAACATTTAATTCTTCCAAATCATTTTCGTCAAAATCTTCCTCATCGGAGAACATAGATTTGACTTGAACGTTATCTTCATCTTCATCGTCTTCATACACCTGTTCCATGTCAAATTCATCCTTTAAATCTTCATCCAGTTCTTCGTTATCATTTTCTTCTTCTGCTTCATCGAACAACGATTTTTTGGCTTTTGAGAGTGCTTCAAGATCAACTTCTGGTAAATCTTTATCTTCTTCTTCATCTTCTAATTCCTTCTTGTGATGCTTCTTGTGATGTTTCTTTTCATGTGTCTTCTTCTTGTGACTGTGGTCATCGCTTCCTGTCTTTAATTTCTTGGAAACTTTCTTATCAGTATGGTCATCATGGGACCTCTTAGTCTTTTCTAATTGTCTTTGAGCTTTCTTTTCCTTCTTGGCTTGGAATTCTTCAAAGGTTGGTGGAGCACCTTGCTTGTTCTTATGACGTCTACTACCCATCTCTTGAAATATATATGTCTGTGGATCGTTATTCAGGTTTCTCTGAACTATAATAGCTATAAAAGAATTAAAGATAAAAGAGAATTAATAAACTACCTTATGTAGGAGATGAGATTTGTACTTAAAATTATGCGGGTATCGTGGAAAATCGATGAGATGAAAAATTTTCAATCGTGGGAAACGATTGATAGTAATTTTTTTCAAGCTCATCGATTTTTAATATAAAGAAAAAAAATATTCATTTTAGACTTTGGTGGGTTATTGTATGTGTATATTGTCTCGATAGTGTGCAGTATATGCGTATTATCTTGGTTATTGTAAGATAGCAACCAGAACACTTTGTAGAAAACCAAAAATTGACGAGGAATATAGTTAAAAATGGATCCAATTACACATATCGCATTTAACCGGTACGTAATTTTAACGTTACCATCTGAAAAATGTAAAATTGTTAACTTAAGAGCTGATAATATAATCTCCTTAGGAAAATTTGGTGCATTTTATGTTAATGATATTGTTGGATATCCACTTGGTACTAAGTTTGAAATTTATTATGAAGATGAGAGTTTGGATGCTAGTGAACCTGCCGATAATAAGAAAAATATCAACAATAAAGTCAGTGCTGGTAAAGTCAGAGTCATAGAAGATAATGAATACTTAAAAAAAGATAAAGAATTAACAAATGTTGGTAATAGTGAGACTAATAGAGACCTAATTAATTTTGGCAGTGATATTCAAAAGTTAAATGCTGAAGAAATTGAAGAATTGAAGAAACAATCAGTATCAAGTAATGAAATTATTGCTAAGATCATCGATTCACATGGTAGTTTCGATAAGAAGACAGTTTTTTCACAAGAAAAATATTTGAAAAGAAAGAAACAAAAGTTTGGAAAAGAGTTTACTGTAAATTATTTGAGCAGTGCATCATTGCTACAGTATTTGATCGATAAGAATGATATTCAAAGAATAATGGACATGTCAGAGGAGTCACTTGGTATGCTGTTAAATTTAGCGAATGTTAGATCCAATGGTACATATCTATGTATGGATGAAACTGGTGGCCTTTTAGTGTATTTTATGCTAGAAAGAATGTTTGGGGGCCAAGCTAATACAAAAGCCAAAGGAAAAATTATTGTTATTCATGAAAATGAACATGCAAACCTTGACTTGTTAAAATTTTCAAATTACTCCGAAGAATTTATTAAAGAGCATATATTAACTATTTCACTTCTAGATTATTTTGAACCACCAACTATAGATGAAATCAACGCCGAGTTCATACCATTAGAAAAGGAAGAAGTGTTTGAATTAAAAGGTGCTAAGAAGAACACATACTACAGAAAGCTAAAATGGTATAAATTGCAAATTCAAATCAGACAACTGGCTACCGAATTTGTGTATGATGGTCTTGTTGTTGCAAGTACATTAAATTTGCCAGGGCTAATACCTAGATTGAGTGAAAGAGTTCACGGTTCAAGACCGATTGTGTGCTATAGCCAGTTTAAAGAAACTTTATTAGAACTATCCCACACGTTATACCAAGATTTAAAATTTTTAGCTCCATCAATTTTGGAAACAAGATGCAGACCATACCAGTCTATACGAGGCAGATTACACCCATTGATGACAATGAGAGGTGGTGGTGGTTATTTGCTATGGTGCCATAAAGTCATACCCGCACAGGCTCCTGACTTACCAGAACCTGCATCTGGCGAAATAACGGTAGAAGAAGGAACGAATGAAACTAAGAAACAAAAATTAGAATAATTAATTAATAGTTTCCCAAGTGGCTATATCGGTAGGATAGTATGTAGTAATATATATGGAGGCAAAAAACAGTTTGTATATTTATCAAATTAATTGACCAAATGTCTTGAATATCTTATTGAAATTTATATATGTTCCTGCCAATTTGAATCCGAAGACACATCTCATTTTATTATTTGAGTCAAACTTGAATCCAATTTTCCAAACTTTATTAAGTTTAGGATCATTTAATATATTATCTTTGATAGAATTAAACTGGTGTACATTTCCAATTTCATAGACAAATGAGTTTATTAAATCTTTTTTAATCCAAAAATTAACTAAGTTGTCATAAAATTCTAGATCACCAACCAATGCTAACTTTGGTTCATAAACCCTTACTGATGGCCTGACGTCTTTTATAAATTCTTGTCTCGGTATATATGGTGGGTTGCACGTTAGAATATCAATTGTTGACCTGGAAAGGTTACCAACAACAGCACTAATTTGCTTTTCGTCTAGTATATCGCATTGTGTTATTTTAAAACTTTTATTCTTATCTTGACTAGTTTCCAATAAGGATTTGACATTATATTTATAATTTATCTTTGCTAAGTTTATAGCATTGATTGAATAGTCTATAGCGTTAACATGAAAATGATCAATAACATTAAAATTATCTTTAAAGATGGTTTGAGCAATACATCCAGTACCAGTACAAAGGTCATAAACATTTAGAGTACTACTTCCATTATGTACTTCATTGAAATATGAATTTATTAATTTTGAGAGGGCTAGCGACCACTCTTCAGTTTCCCACCGAGGTATTAATACATCTTTTTTGCATATAATATCTGAGGTTCCAAATGGTTGTGATTTTAAAATGTATTGCAACGGCACATGTTTTGATCTCAGGGTACATGCTTTTTGAAGAGTCAACGATTTAGGCAGTTCATCTTTAAGCCATTTCAATTCTTGTTTTGCTTGCGAGATGGTCCGACATTCAGGCAGTAAAAGAGGCAACAGGCGATGCACATTACCAGCCTGCTTAATCAACGTAGGCGACAGTCTTGGAGACATACCATTGACATGGTTCCCTACTATTTTGCTTCTCAAGTATGTTTACATGTCAATCGATTGATTTATAGAGTTTCAATATAATAAATGATACTCCAGACCTATCAAACCCTATGCTAACTACACATTGTGAATTTCGTTATAAATGATTTTAAACCCTAATAGTCTCACTAAAGACGAAAATTTCCTAAAACGGAAGTAAAAAATAAAAAGAAATAAAATTGAAAAAAAAGAAAAAAACTTTTCATTTCATTTTCTTCGTTGTTCCATCGAATTCCATCAATTCCAAGTTTTCAATGGCATCGATGTCAAGATTTTGTAATTGATTTATAAACAAGTTCAAACGTTTGTAATTCATAACTCGAATAAGAAGTTTGTAAAAATTGATCGTTAGTATTGACAGTTCATTATATTCAAATTACTAATCAGTGTCTAATTTGAGTTTTCAGTTTTAATCCAGTTTCTATTATTCTTTGTCATTTAGAATCAAAAA
This sequence comes from Jamesozyma piceae, assembly GCA_030674245.1. Classification (NCBI taxonomy): domain Eukaryota; kingdom Fungi; phylum Ascomycota; class Saccharomycetes; order Saccharomycetales; family Saccharomycetaceae; genus Jamesozyma; species Jamesozyma piceae. The sequence goes on from JAJLYB010000056.1 coordinate 27,443, forward strand.
GAAAAAAACACACACATATTTACGTCAAATTAGTTTCCTCTTTATCTTTACTTTTTTTTTTAATTTAAATATAAAGCAAGCAACTATAAATATCATTAAATTAAACCTATAGATTTTTATTCTTAATTTTAATATATCGATTTAGCTAATTCAAAGTGTATTCATTCGATAACTCACAGCAAAAACAAAAACGTCCCAAAATGGTTAAAGAAACAAAATTTTACGATATCTTAGGTGTCTCAGTCACCGCAACTGAGGTTGAAATTAAAAAAGCTTATAGAAAGACTGCTTTGAAGTTCCACCCAGATAAGAACCCATCTGAAGAAGCTGCTGAAAAATTCAAAGAAGCTTCTGCTGCTTATGAAGTTTTGTCAGATTCTGAAAAGAGAGGTCTTTATGATCAATTTGGTCAAGATGGTCTAAGTAACGGTGGTCCAGGTGGTCCAGGTGGTTTTGGTGGTTTCGGTGATGATATCTTTTCACAATTCTTTGGTGGTGCTGGTGGTTCTTCAAGACCAAGAGGCCCACAAAGAGGTAGAGATATCAGACATGAAATTAATGTTACTTTAGAAGAACTTTATAAAGGTAAGACTTCCAAATTAGCTTTGAACAAACAAATTTTGTGTAAAGGTTGTGAAGGTAGAGGTGGTTCTAAGGATTCTGTCAAAACTTGTACAACTTGTAACGGTCAAGGTGTTAAATTCGTTACAAGACAAATGGGTCCAATGATCCAAAGATTCCAAACTGAGTGTGACCAATGTAGTGGTACAGGTACTATTATTGACGAAAAGGGTCGTTGTAAAGAATGTAAAGGTAAGAAAATTGCCAATGAAAGAAAGATTTTACAAGTCAACATTGACCCTGGTATGAAGAATGGTCAAAAGATTGTTTACAAAGGTGAAGCTGATCAAGCTCCAGATACCATTCCAGGTGATGTTGTCTTTGCTATAAATGAAAAACCACACAAACATTTCCAAAGGTCTGGTGATGATTTAATATACGAGGCTGAAATTGATTTGTTAACTGCTATTGCAGGTGGTGAATTTGCCGTAGAACATGTTTCAGGTGATTGGTTAAAGATTTCCATTGTTCCTGGTGAAGTTATTGCTCCAAATTCCCGTAAAATTATCGATGGTAAAGGTATGCCAATTCCAAAATACGGTGGTTATGGTAACTTAATAGTTAAATTCACAGTTAAATTCCCAGAAAATCATTTCACAACAGAAGAAAACTTAAAGAAATTAGAAGGAATTCTACCAGCAAGAAACCCATTACCAACTATTCCAAAGGATGCTGTCGTTGATGATTGTGTCTTGTCTGAATTTGATCCATCAAAACACGCCAACGCTCGTTCTGGAAGAGGTCAAAACTATGATTCAGATGATGAAAATGAGCAGCAAGGTGAAGGTGTTCAATGTGCATCTCAATAGACTAAGTAAATGGATATGTTCATTGGTGTTATATCATTATTTTTTTACTTTGTTTAATTGTAATTATTCAAACAAATCATTCATTTATTTATCTATTCCTTTTATAAACTAAACAAATCTGTATAAAACAACTCCTCTAATTTTGCTTATTTATCGTTTATTCAATATATCTCAATTCTTATTTTATGATTAAGTTAAATAAATATCTTTTTCGCTTGTTTCAACACCTTTTTTGATAGTATAGATAATCAACAATTAATAAGGTTCTATTAATGTATTAGTCTATTAATTATATATTATAATCTATAAATATGATATAATGCAAATGAATATATGTGTCCATGTTATTTTGAAAGAAGAATAGTGATTTTAGTAGGTGAATGCAATTAGGAAGGCAGAAATACCTTCATATGATGATCGATTATAAAGTTTCCCTTGAACCTTTATCAGTGTCATCTGAATTACCCAAAATTTCAATATCTTCCTCAAATTTTTGCTGTCTCTTAAGTTCTGCTTTTATCTCTCTATTTTCCCTCCATTTCATACCATACATCATTGGTAAAAATGTCAAGAAATTGCACACAAATAAAACTCCACACAAAAAACTAAAAGTACCACCAACAGTCATTGCTTCTTTCATATCAGAAAAACAACCCATGAAAATGGTACTTAAAGAGCACCTAACAAAATTAAAACAACTACTTGCTGTCGAGGATTTTCCAGGGTACAAATCAACTAACAACGTTGTCATAGTAGATAATGTACTCATGGTACAATACGAACTGATACACGATGTGACTAAAACAGCTGGGATTCTCCAACCTTTATCAACACTCCAACCAAACAATAAGAATGAAATAACAGCAATGAAATTTTGTGGTAGGACACACATCAAACGTACTTTGAATGTGTTAAATTTGGCATCTTGTGGAATAGCACCAGAAGCTTTACCATCATCAAATTTCTTCAATTCTCTTTTGAAATATGTATCAATTACTTTACCTGTAAAAAATGAACCCAATAATCCACCAATACCAGCTGGTAAATAACAAACACCGATAATAGTTAAGTGGTAATTATATGGAGGACTACTTAGTTCGGATGAAATGGACGAAAGCATTAATGTCCACATAGCAAATTGCATACCTGCGGGAAACAAAGCCAGGAGAATTTCAGGTAGCGCTGTAATCTTTAACGCACCAGTAAGGTCAACCTTAGGTTTACTTAAATCTAAAGTTTCATAATCAGGATTATCATATTTCAGCATTTTCTTCACTGCAGGGAGGCATGTGATCGGAGCCCGATTTAGTATATTTCTTGGTTTAATCGATAAATTACCAACAATTGTTCTTTTTGTTTCAGGTAATAAAATAAAACCGATACAGAAGCAAGCACCACAACCAATGGCTAAAAACCAAAAGATGGCTCTCCAGTCCCATCTTGCAGCAATAACTGCGCCCAATAGTGGACCAATGCCTTGGCCAACTAAAACAAACCCAGAAGTTGCACCGACGAAAGTACCTCTTTCGTGTTTCAAAGTATAGTCACCGACAACACCTGAACTGATAGCAATTGTAGGGGAAATACCGATACTTTGCACAATTCTTAAGAAACAAATCACACCATAGGATGGTGCACATGCCAAACCAATAGATGCAATAACGAAGATTAACATACCACCGAGGATAATTGGTCTACGACCATAAACATCGGCCAAACCACCAGAAAAAGTTGGAGCAATACCTTGAAATAGTAAATAGACCACCACTGTGATATTTGCCTTATTTTCATCTAAATGAAACTTTTTCTCTAATTGTTTTAAAGCAGGATAATAGATTGGGGATCCCAATGATGACCAAAACCCACAAATGGTCATTAAAGCCACCATGCCCCATTTTTGTGAATAATTGAATAATGTATGCGGTGATGCTTCTGGATCAGCTTCAGAACCAGCCTCTGACTTGAGACCTTGAGTGAATTGATCATCCGATACACTTGAATTTGTATCAGAATCAGTCTCTTCTGGCAATTCTCTTGTTGTTGTGTGCGAGATTGTATTATTCAATCTTGTAGGTCCATCCTTTTTCAATTTAGAATCTATTGATGATGTATCGTTTAGATCTTTTGTGTACTGTTCTGTTAAGTCATGGGCTGAAATGATATCATCACTATCTGAATACAGACTATTTTGTTCTGACATGTTTAATTTGAATTATTATTATTCAGTAAATTGAATTAAGTTAGTTTAGTGACTATAACTAACTAAATTGTGTTTGTCTACTTCTTTTATTAGCAATAGAAAATATTATATGAAATATACCATGAAGAGCATTTGATAATATGCTGTTTTAATAAAAGCTGCCTTATATATATCTCTTCCCAAAACAATAGGAGGTATTAAATTTTTACCTATTCACTATTAATGAATGACTGAAGTTCTGGTAGTACTATACAACTTTTACCTTTGTACTCCTATGTATAACTTTAGAGGCCATCAATATATTACTGCTACAAATATATCGCAGAAAGGCAATGTTATTTTTATTATGGCAGGAAAGCATTCGGAAACTATTGCTTTTTTTTCACGCGTTCCTGTGACATTGTTCCGTGTTATTCCGGCTCTGTTATGAAAGCACTGCAGGGCCTAATAATGTTGTCTTATGTTCTTTCAGGGTTCAATCGGGAATTGCCGGAAGTTGGATAAGTCATAGTTGTACAACTCGCTACTTCTGCCATATATTGGTAGCCTGCCAGGTAATGCTTTATCAGTATAGTGATTTGAAAGGGAGAGTGAGGAGCTTCCTATAATGGGTTAGTCATTAAATACTTAGACTCAACGCATTTGGATGAATTTAATCACAGACATAAACAACTACTCATTTACGATATAGTCTAACCAAAAGAGAACTTGTCCGATAATCGGCGATTTTTCCGAGTATATGTTTTCCTGCTCCAATTGAACTATAATCGCTGATATGGAACTCCCTTAATGATACTGTTCAGGAAGGATTTACCTAAGAATAGCCATAAGAATAAGGAACCTGTTACTTACTATTTCTAAATTTATAGATTCTACTGGCATGAAAGTGATAAATACACAGATACAGCAAAACATCGGAAAAACGTTCCGTAGAATAATTCGATTATTTCCGACATTTATGGTGTGGTGTTTTGTTTTTCTCGGAGCGAATCGGAATTTGAAACTGGTTTGTAAGTATGTGGTTTCCAAAGGAGGAACTTCCTATATGAATGTGGAAGTATTACTCATCTGTATTTTGAGTATTATATCAAGCTAGTTGGTAAAAACAATAGCTACAATTATTAGTTTTACATTTCTTAAATTTTAAGTTCATAAATTCTGGAAAACCCTAATTCTTGGTAAAATACCGATAAACACATTCATATCGAAGAGAATAAAGAAATATACTTTTCTAATAAATTGCCTAGTGTTCATTTATATTACATAAAACTATATATTATAGTAATTAAAAATAAAAATATAATTTATTCTACTGAATAACAAAAAAGATATAATAATCATATTTATACAACAATTAGATTTCATACAAATATCTTCTAATTGTATAGAACAAACTTAGCCTTACCAGATCTAACAGCAACTGTACAACCATCAGCGTTACCAACGAAAGCACCGTTAACATAAGAACATTCACCATTAACGACGGAGTTTTCATCAGCAGCGACGATCTTGACGTTGAAGTTCATTGGAGTTCTGTTGTTTGGATTTGGAATCAAGGATAAGTAAGAAATACCATTAGCGTAACCAGCACCGAAATTCATTGGGGCCCAGTTACCGACGCCAGAACCTTCGTTACTCCAGATACAACCGTCTTCAACGGAGACACCGGCGTTGTTAACGTAGTATTGAGCAGAGGTTTTCATACCCTTCCATGTGTAGTAGTTGTCCTGGTCAACAACAGTTAATGGTAGAGTAGAGCCGGCCTGAACGAAAGTTGGAATAACCATGTTTTCAGTACCTGGGTAATCAGTTCTACAGATGGCAACACCTTGAGATAATTCAGAGGTGACTTCAGCGGAGTTGATGTTCCATTCACATAAGTAGTCGGTGTTTGTGTTACTACGATATAACATACCGTTCTTACATAATAGACCACCGATAGATCTACCATCAGCTGGTTGTTCAGTTGGCCATTGAGTCTTCGACATACCTGGTTGACAAGCATAGGAACAGTAAGAACCTTCAGCACATTGACCACCAGTGGAAGTATCTGGGTTTTCAATACCGGACCAGCCACCCTCATTTAACCAGTCAATAGAGATAACACCTTGGCCGGCTGGGAATTGAGAACATGGAATAGTACCGTCTTGGAACTTTTCAGTTGGGTTTGAGAAAGCAGCTAAGTCACCGTAAATACCATTTTGAGCAGAAGGAACCTTAGCAGCAGGAGCTTTAGCGGCAGGGGACTCAGAAGCAGTGCTAGCCTCGGTAGTAGCGGCAGCAGAAGTGACTTCAGAGGAGGTGGTAGAGGTGGTAGAGGTGGTTGCTGGAGTTTGAGCAACTGGAGATAAACTTGTAGTAGAGATAACATCTTGGATAGCGTTTACCTTAGCTTCAGTTTTTGGAGCATCAGCTGGAGGAATGATTTCACCATTTTCATTGACAGTAACGGTTTCATAGACGTACTCAATTGCAATGGCACCCTTGTTATGTAGATGACCAATTGGATCGGATAGAGCACATGCAACAGTGGCAGTGCATAATAAAGAAGTGGCAGTGTTCAATTTCATTGTTTAGATTTTGATACGAGAGCGTAAATAATTTTTAAAAATTCAAAGGAGTGTAAATAGTTGGAGTTGATATAATCTAGTATTCTAACGAATGTATTTGGTTATAATACCTTTTTAAGTCAGTTATATGGGGATCTTAGGAAGTAAAAATAGGTTTATAAACAAAAAATCAGTTATTTAAAGGAAAGAACCTTGAGAAAATAAAAAATTAGAAAGGTTGGTTCCTTTAAATAAATATATACCCAATTGAATAAGAACTAATAACGGTGCCCAACCAGAGGAGAAGGTGATCTGTGTAAACAAATAAATAAACAAATAAATAAATAAACAAACAGTTTCTGAAAAATATAACATTAGCGTGTTTTTCACTAGAATCCCCGCACAGCAGCTACCGTTCTTTCTTTTTGTTTACATCAGCAACGAAGCGAAAAATATCAAAAAATAGCAAAAAATGCCCAAAAATAGACAACGAGATGCGGCGTGTTGCTTATACAATGCGCGATGTTCTCGAAAAAGAAGTGGAGATCTGTTCAATTCGCGGGACCCTCGAGCGGATTTCCGGAATGGGACACGCTTGGTGCTGCCCGGAAACGCTGCACTCACTGTATTGGAAACACCAGATACACCAAATACACCAGTGAGGTTCTAATCAGTATACGACTGGGTTGTCCACTCGTCGCCGATTCCCTACTATGTACTGATCTACAGGTATATGGCTTCTTACTCTTTATGGTGAGACCTATGAAATGGATGGAGTAGTTTCCGTCGTTAAATAAAGAGTAAAATGAATGCCTTTTACTATCGGATCTATATAATATGGAGAGTCGCTCAGCTATAGCACTATAAGGTTCTCGCAATGCTGTTGCCTCTCAACGGAATGTTTTGACGTTTTGTGAATAGCGCTTCCAATTAGTGCATTATGGTTACGTCCTTCCCAGGAAGAATTATTAATAACCAGTTTGCATTCAAATAAGGCTTTCTTTTAACAATGGATTAAGTCTGCCATTCGTTGAGCCAGTTTACGACTTCGGAATATACCAATCCGCTTACTCAAACTTCATTTGACTTTTATTATGGACTGTTAGGCAACTTATATTTCTGATCTCTTTTGAAATATACCAGAGCAAACATAGTTAGCCCGGTATTCTCTAGAGTGATATCCTTCATGGTGGAGGATGTTTTATTTTACTTTTGTATTGTGTATAATAAACCAGAGCGAATATTATGTGTTACCCTCCCCTGCACTTTTTCATTCACGCAGTCTAAAATTTTTCATTTTGGATAAAAAAAATTAAATTGTTAAGAGAAAATCGATGAGTTAGAAATTAATTAGATATGGCAAAATATACTATGCATTTGCTAACCTCTCAAGTATATATACAATAGAATTACTGCTCCATAGTTCCAGGAAGTTATATTCTATCCAAAAGAAAAATAATATTTACAGAATAAAAATATGTCGTCGTCTTTCGCAAACACTTCCGAATTACACGCAACTGCTGCAGTGAACAGTATATTATCAAATGTCCTACCTGGTATGACCAAAGTTAAAGCAAGTAGTAACAGTAATAAATCAAAGAAAGGCTCAAAGAAAGGTTCAAAAGCACAATTAATCGATTACAACTTGAAGAAACGCATAGAGTTGCAACAACGTGATACACTTAAAATCAAGAAGAGAGAAAAGAAGTTACAAAAGAATAAACTCAAGTCATGTAAGAAAGAATTCGTTGAAATTGAGAGATTAGCCAAGTTAAAAGTCTTAAAGACACACAAAGATAATGCTACCTTGACCGGTACAGAGGAGACGTATTTAAATAAGTTGATTAACAAAAATATAAAAAATGCAAACTCATGGGACTTGGATGAAGACGATAAAGAAGAATCTCTAGAGTTACAAAATTTTATACTGAATAACCTAGGTCATTCCAAGAATGAAATAAGGAGTAAGAAGAGAAGAAACATGACTAAACAATTCAAGGAGGGTATTAAGGAATCAAAATCAGTCAGTGATCACAGATACCCTGGATTAACCCCAGGGTTGGCACCTGTTGGTTTAAGTGACGAAGAAGAATCTAGCGAGGAAGAAGATGCTTACTAATACAATTAGAGAACTCAACGCTTATACTTTTTTATGTATAAAAATTATTTGTGTATTATATATATAGACATAATACATTTACGAACCTGCATTCGAATCAGCCAACGATCAATATATCCCTTTTTATAGTATTTATAAATTTTATTATTTTACAAAATTACAAAATAGAATATATAATAAGGAATTTACTATTTTGGTTCTGGTTCACACTCTAAACAGTCTTAATTATATACGTTTGCGTTATTCAAATGGTACTTGTCCTAGTTCGAAAAATGCTTGTCGTGTGTCAACACATTGCTTCCTTACAAATCTTTTGTTGTCGGATAAAGTTAATACTAATCCATTAATAACCGTTTCTTTTAATGGCAGTATATAGTTTAATGGGACTGCTGCTGTCAAGATTTCCAATAATTGTAAAGATACCAATCTAACGGTTACTGTATTAAATCTATTACCTGGAATGACTAATTTTAGTAAAGTAGATACCAGAGTATCAACATTTTCTGTAATCAATAAACCGAACTTAGATGCAGTATCCTTCAATGTCTCTAATGCAGAAACTCTTACTTCAGGATTTGGCATTTCCAATGCTTGCAACAACATCGGTAACAGATCTTTCATAAATGGTTCAATTAGTTTGCTTGGCGTATGTTTTAAAATCAATGACAACGCAGTTAGGTAATTGCACTTGATTTCCAGGGATAACTGAGATTGTTGGTATGTTGAAACTAATTTTTGAAAAATATCATTGAAGAATTTTTGTTTGTACAAGGGCTTGACGTTATTATTCCATGAAATTCCTTTATATCTATTCATTGAATTAACATCCATAACAAAGATTTCAAAAAGTTTTGCGACATGGCCACCAACTCTTTTATTTTGTAGTAATGTTAAGAAGTGAGCAAGGATACCGTTTTCTGCAAATGGAGAATTTTTCATCACCAAACCTTTGCCAATCCAGGTGATTATCTCCAAGTTAGTTGAAGATTCATCAGTGAAATCAATATATCTTTCTAACAAAATTGTTTCCCTCTCTTTACCGTTAAACCATTTATTTGATAAACACATCAAAAGTTTTAAATATCCCAAACTTACGTATCTATCAATCGAATCATCTTGTTTTAACAGCATCACGACTTGTTCAAATATGGTGTCAGCATCATCAAATGTACAGTTTTTGTCAATTGCACACAGTATATCGACATACGGTAAAACCAAACGATTTTGCTTTCCAAGGATATTCAAATCTTTTAAAAAAACTTTGTTGTATTTGGTTAATTGGGCTTGCTGATTTTTCTTATCATATTTAATATTTGCAAAGTATAGGATATCGGATAATAACAATAGATTATGATCATCATTAATGATAACATTATTATTTACATTGAGTTTGGAAGTTAGCATATCAAATATGGGTGGTTCAATTGAATCGTTAACTATAGTAGCATCGGTTTCCGTTATCAATGTTATATTGTTCTCAAATAGAGAATATATGGTAGAAAGAAGAAGGAAACAATACTCAGAAGTGTTTTCATCTTCTTGATTATACACCGAATACAGTTTATTAGTTAGAGCAATGATACTTTCCTTACTTAAAATATGTCTTGAAGTTGTAAAATCCAAAATAATTTTCAAAATAATTTCAATTTGAATAATTTCATCATCTTTGTGAAAATGAACAATATCCTTATAATGCATTGGTAGAAGATCTAACAATTGTGTCAGTGAAACTTCAAACACAATATTTTCATAAGATTGACTAATAACTTTTAAACCCTCTAAACAGGCACGGTAAATATGCTTATTGCTGTCAGTTAGAATTGTTTCAGTCAAATATTGAATAACCAATGATATTTCCTCGTTAGACAGATAACCGTTCATTTTAATTAATTTGGTGAACTGGATTATTGACAGTGTTCTTACAGTTACTTCAATTTTAGAGTTTCCAGTCAATGCCATTCCTAAAATCATTAGTATTTCATCCTTATAGTGAGTTAAGTGATTAGTTTCAATGAATCTTTCTCTTTCTTTTTCATTCCCAGCAGTACCATTGAATATTTTAATATATGAATCTAGGAAAAATGACAAGTTTAATAAAATTAGTTTCAATTTTGATACTTCTGTTGTATTTTGTAAAAACAATGGTAACGCAAGATCAATCACCTTATTGAACGTGACTAAATTGGCATTTGCAATTGACGATAATACACTACAGCTTTGTTTCAGATCCTTGTCATATGTAAAGTTTGGCTTTAATTCATCTGCAATATGATTAAGAAACTTATTAAAAGACGATTCATCAAGTTTGACTAGCTGCAAAGCTAAACATGTCAAAATATCCAAAGCAACTCTATAATTACTTTCGCTTCCTTGAACAGAAGAAGAAATTGTAATTGTAGATGCTTCGCTGTTGTTTTCATCTACTGATGATAACGGGTTTAAGAAGTTTATCTCACTACCTTCATTATTATTCATAATTTCGAATTTTAACTCTTTCCAAATTTGTGTCCATACTGTTAAACAATGTTGGCCCCCAAAATTTAGAACACATGCCTTTATGGTTAAAAGCGTATCATTCTTAACTATTGGCGAGGAGGCAGACAGCTTATCAATCAAACTACTAAATGCATCGTCCGCAGAGATGGAGGATGATGAAATAGCTGATCGTAGAGCCAATTTTAAATCTAAATTTGAAATTTTGTATGGATCATCCTTTGGTGGTTTAAACGTGATTGGGAAATAAGAAAAGAGAATATCAAACAAAGGTTGTCTAAATGTAACACTATTAGAGAACTTTGAGGCGATAGTTTTATTCAATTCAAATGATAGTATCAAGTTTCTTGGATCTTTTTCACCTGAAGCTATATTGATATATGTCTTGGTGAAGAGATTACCTAGATTAATATTTTCTAATATTTGATCTTTCCATCTATTGTATATATTGTTCAATATCTTAAAAGGAAGATACCTAACAGGGGCCAAGTATTTACTTGGATTATAATCCTTCTCCAGAAAAGTAAGCACTTTTACTGTCTCATCTATGGATATATATTTCATTGATGCTAGAGATTCCAGACCCCCGAAGGTCTCCTTAAGTAATGCGACATCATCAATCTTGGAAAAATAAAAATTGAAAATAACATTAATTTCATTTTTAAGTAATTGGTCGGTGGGTAAGTTTGATAATATAGCAGAAAGACAAGCTACTGCCTTGCTTCTTTCTGAATCGTCTTCTGAAACAAACTTATCTTTCAATGCCAGGATAATATCTAACAGCTTAATTTTCTTGTCAGCGACCAATTGAGTCAAGTCACTTGCAATATCGTTCGTTTTAGATTCGTTGAGACCAGCATTTGCAATAAATGATACTATCAATGAGTTCATCTCGTTACTGCTATTTGACATTTTTGCTTTTCCACACTAAGTTAAAGGTCAAAACTGATTATATATTCCTTCTGAAAAGCTAGCTCTATTAATTCCAATACTTCTAAGAGAATACAAACCTCTCTGATGTTGCTATATCCAGGTAGAATGGTACCCATTTCTCAAACAAGTCAGTGTATTAATAAGCATTGCATTGCGAAAGACAGAATTCCACAGTCTCAACAGTAAAAACCGCACTGAAAAATTACACTCCAAACCCTAACTCCACTAACTGTGTAAAAGGGGAAAATTGAACTATAAACGAACTTAGGGCTTGCTCTTTCCATTATCAGACCGATCATCGGACTCATCAAGCGAAGAAAGCCCCGTACAGCCAATACAATCTGCTACCATTTGTGAAAGTGTGAAAGGTAAACAAAGAAAGAGAAAAACTTTACAGAGGAACAACCAAATAAAACAAAAGAAAACAAAACAAACAAAACAAAAACAAAAACAATTGATTTTATTGATATGATGAACTGGATATCTATAAACAGACAATATTAGACGCTGATACAAAGAAATCAATCAAACAATACAGTTCAATCTATCTTAATTAAGAATAGATTAACAAGAAAAAAGATACACTGTTATCTAATATACTATTTTGTGCCTGTACGTACGTGCGTGTATTATACCAACTTTTGTATTAGGTTTGTTCTGCACTTTAAAGAAAAAAGGAGAGATCAATTAGTCATTCTATCACATTTGAAAGAACTAATAAAATTCCATTATTCTTCTAATTAATCAATTAATTTTGAGTTTTATGCTGATATCAAAACAAATAGTTAGCAATGTCAAATTTCCAATACAGTTACAACTCATACACACAACAAGAGCACCAGGGCCTGATAAATACAGTCATATCCCTATTAGTAGTGCCTGATGAACCGACGTCTGTGTCCAAAGAACACTCTAATGAAAGAAATTTAGCTACTGAAGTACAGGCGTACGCCAAGATATCTGGCAAGGACTGGACTTATTACGTCAAAGATTTAGAAATTACAATAGGAAGAAATACAGAAAATGTACTAAGCAATAATCATGTCCATAGCAACGAAGATTCCAATAGTAAGAATAACTCAAAAATCGATATAGATTTAGGCCCTGCAAAAGTAGTTTCAAGAAAGCATGCTCGTATAAACTTCAATATGCAACGAGGTGGTTGGGAATTACTTGTAAACGGTAGAAATGGTGCTAAGGTTAATTATGAGAGAGTACAATCCGGTCCAAATTGTCCAGCAATCCACCTTTCGTCCGGAACTATTTTAGATATCGGTGGTACTCAAATGATATTTATCTTGCCGGATCAAGAACCAATTGTTTCAGATATTGCTCTCGAACACCTAGTACCAAAATTTATATCTTTATTGGGTCCTAGTGGTCAAAGTAATAACCAATTGATCAATGATATTATAAGTAATTCAGCATATGCTAAACAACAACAACAGCTCCAACAACTAGAACAACAGGATGAGCAACAGCAAAGAAACCAACCACAGCAGCAAATCAGAACATTTAAAATGTATGGAAGCAGTTCCAATTTACCATTTCCTAACGGAACTCAATTCATTCATCAAACTATCCACAATGGTGAGAATATCATCGGTAATAACCCCTATCTGCCTTCTGACTTATCTGGTGCAACAACAATGGCCAACAATGATTTTACTTCTGGTACTCATAGTAAATCCTCATCAGGATCGTCTTCTTCATCTTCAACAAAATTTCATCATTCATTGTCATCAAATGGATTCCCACATGCAATTGATTTTGCCTCAGATCTTTCCCGCGATGAAAATAGGACAGTTAAACCACCACATTCATATGCAACAATGATTACACAGGCTATATTATCAAGTAAAGAAGGTATAATATCATTAGCTGATATCTATAAATTTATTTCATCAAATTATGCATATTATAGATTTGCAAAGACTGGATGGCAAAATTCAATTAGACATAATCTATCTTTAAATAAAGCATTTGAAAAAGTTCCAAGGAAGCCAAATGAACCAGGTAAAGGTATGAAATGGAGAATTAGCGAAGCTTTCCAAAATGACTTTATTGAGAAATGGAATAGTGGCAATTTAGCAAAGATAAAACGTGGTTCTTCAGTAATTAGACAGTTGCAATTACACATGTCAAAATACCATACTTTACCAATCCAGCGTTATCCAGAACAAAATAGCAATAGTTATAATTCAAACGATCAAAATGATACAGGCGTAACTAGCAATACCAATGCTATTGGTGCTGTTAATTTTAATAATGAAAATAATTCGGATTTTAATGGTAAATCTGAGATGAATTCTTTATCAATGAACAACCATGATCAATTATTGAATCAAAAGAGCATACAAGCTAAAAATCAAAATTATCAAGATGATTTTCAAATGCAAAATGGCACCATAAAAAATGAGTACAGTATTCCCAAAACCATAATAAAACCTATGTCATCACAACAAGTAAATGATAATGTAAATAGCATGTCCCATTCATCGAACATGAATAATCAAGATATAAACTTAAGCCCTAGTAATAATGCTGTTATATCATTCAATAATGCCTCATTAGCACCATCTACAGCAACGATATCATCATCATCATCAAGAGTGGCTACTAATGCCACAACTAATAGCACAACACAGAATAATGAACTCCCTTCTATTAATAGTTTATCGTCTATAGCAGATTCACTCGGGACAGGTGTATCGGAACAGGATCCTTCCACAAAGAGAGAACCTATCGCACCGAATATTAATTCTATGAAACCTATGAATAAAAATAATAATAGTAATAGTAATAGTAATAATAGTAATACATTACCCACAATTGTTACATCAATATCTCAAGGTCCAATGTTATCAACCGACCAACTACCTACTGCTTCAACAACTTCATTAAATTCGATGGCAAATACACATCTTTCAACCAATTATGACTCATTATTAAAATCGCCATCTAAACCATTCCACATAGCTGCTATGGAAGCATACACTCCAGAGAGAGGTAGTTCCATACAACAATCAAGATCACCAAAACAGGAAATTGCCAATATTACAAATAATGATAACGATGGTATGAAGAACGATATAGATAACAATAGTAATAGTAACAGTAATTTGAATCTAAAGAATATAAACACCAAATTCACACCATTAACAGCTACAAATAAATCACAATCTAATGTTAGAAGTTCACCAGGTGTTTGGAATCTTTTACAATTTAGTTCAGTCAATAATACTCCGAAATTAATTTCAAACAGTAGTAGCAACGAAGTTTATGATGAAACGAATAAGAACAACAACAATAATAATAATGATTCAGGTAAAGACATTGCATCATCGCCTCTAAAGGGACAAGGTTCGTCGTCAATTAACGATGTCAAGAATGATAATAGCAATAAAGGCTTATTGCTAGATACAGAAAATGCTAAAATAAGCATAGTCAATAATTAAATTTTCTTTCAATCGACCTTGTGAGGTATATAATCATTGATTAATTAATTGTCATTCATATATAAATATATTTAGTTCCCAGCCCCTTTTCCTATTTGTCTTTATATTTTTTATAAATTTTTAATTTTATTTCATCACATAACTTTTAATTATACTCACTATAGATCAAACTACAAAAACCTAAATCTGACTACTCTTCGCTGCTTTTTTCCCTGGCGCCCCTAAAACTTGAAAATCCTGAACTGGCCTGTTTATCTATGACTAAAATAAACACCCATAAATTATGGAACATCCGTTCATTTTTAAAAAAAGTTTTTTTTATTTTTTTTATTTTTTTTATTTTTTCTTCACTTTGGAATTTTTTATTTACCCACGCACTAGCAGCACCAAACAATATTTCATTTTACTCTTACTGGGACGGTGCCAGCTAAACCCTACGGTGCTAGGCTGGCCTCAACCTAACTACACCCACTGCTGGGCAAGTAGTCCTCCCAACAATAGTTTCGTCTAGACCTGGAGCGATCCGCAATCTTTTGTGGTGTCTGCCTATGTACTGACTTTCTTACAGACAAGCACCCTTGTGAGATGCACCGAGAATACCATACTCTACCACTAAGTATGGAATCCAACCGAAAGTATTGATATTCTCAGAATCACCCCAGTGCAACAACAACGCACTAACTACTACACCCTACCTAGAGTAGCAGTTGCTAACCTGAATATTGAACTAATGTATAGCAATATACAATTAAAAAGTATAGACTTTGAAAGTTATTTTAGAGTGTTTAGTTTAAGTATTTTAATTAATTAGTCCAACCAACCAACCAAATAAGAAAGATGTCTACTTTTGAAAAAGTCGTTGTTATTGATGGTATGTTGATTGCTAATATAAGATAGAAATAATAATAGTGCAATTTATTTTAATCAGATTAATAAACAATACAAAACAAAACAAAACCACGGAATGAAAGATTCCAGAGGTAACATTGAATAAGAGATATATTGCAGTATTGGGTATAACTTCTAAATATATGAGAATATGAGTACTAACAAAGAATATAATACAAATAATCATATATTACCATTAAAATTTTTATTGATTCATTACATTACACGTCAGTGATTGCAAAATGCGAAAACTTAACCGTAATGGAAGATATAAAGTCTTTTTAATTTATTTTATTGTTAATATGTGATTTGATTATTATTAAATTTTTAACAGGTAAGGGCCATTTATTAGGTCGTTTAGCTTCCATCGTTGCCAAACAATTATTAAACGGTCAAAAGATCGTTGTTGTTAGAGCAGAATCCTTAAATGTCTCTGGTGAATTTTTCAGAAATAAATTAAAGTACCACGACTACTTAAGAAAGGCTACCATTTTCAACAAGACTAGAGGTCCATTCCATTTCAGAGCTCCATCTAGAATCTTCTACAAGGCCGTTCGTGGTATGGTTCAACACAAGACTGCCCGTGGTAAAGCTGCTATGGAAAGATTAAAGGTCTTTGAAGGTATTCCACCACCATTTGACAAGAAGAAGAGAGTTGTTGTTCCAAACGCTTTAAGAGTCTTGAGATTAAAACCAGGTAGAAAATACACTACTTTATCTAAATTATCTTCTTCTGTTGGTTGGAAATACGAAGATGTCGTCTCTAAATTAGAAGAAAAGAGAAAGGTTAGATCTGCTGAATATTACGCCAAGAAGAGAGCATTCAACAAGAAGGTTGTTGCTGCTACCAATGCTTCTGCTGAATCTGATGTCGCTAAACAATTAGCTGCTTTAGGTTATTAAATAAAGTAATATTTCTAAATTAATTTAATTATTTTTCTAGTATATTATATTATATCATTTAATTTAATTATTATCTTTATACGTTTTATTATTTCTTTGGAGGGGCTGAGGAAGATGAGTATATATGCATGTAGTTATATAAGGATTGTAAACTTATCTTAGCACCAATAGGATTGATTAAATTCAAACTCCATTAGATATAATTTAAATATTCATCTCTCTCTCTCTCTGTTTCAGTGTCTACAGCGTAAACTCCTTCTTGGATTTATCACTTAGCCAGATCATGAGTATCTATAATTACCAACTTACAAACAAAAGAGGGGGTGGGCTGCTAGATTGCTCAATACGATATATTCGACAGGGAATGATATTTGAACTATATTAAAACAAAACAAAAATATAATTCTAGATTTAAAATGATATCTAATTAGTCATATACATTTTGCTACATACATGGATAGAGATATAAACAGATAAATTAGATACATAAATTAATTACATGGGTTGATGCAAATCATATCAAATAATCTAAACACTTGGTAAAGGAGACAATAGATTTAATAAATTTGGTTTGTTAGAAGTTTGAGTCCAACCTAAGTATAGGACAAATGGTATCCAGCCATAATGAGCAACTGTGTGAGTTAGATTGAAAATCTTGCTAATACGTTCCTTGGATTCGTCACTTAAGATAAAAGATGGTAAAAATTGCATTGTGTGAGGATTGTGTACGGGTAAATAAACAAATTGAAGTTGCTATCTGTATTATCTTGTGTCTTGCAATGAATAAACATAACCAAACTTGTGTTGTGGAAAGTTTTAATAGTGTTTCTTTCTTTATTTTCAATTGTTGAAATTGTCTTGTTTGCGCCTAAATCAAGCGTGTTGTTCGTTCCAAGCGACGAAAGTTCTAATGAATAGTGAAAAGCTGCAGGTTTAATAAAGAAGGAGCTTAACGAATGTTAAAATAGATATAGTAGATATATACAAATATATATATATTTTTTATTATTGGATAATCTCAATCAATTAATATATATGAGAATATGAGAGGGAGCTTATAGCAACAATTCTAATGGGTTTTCAATAACCGTTTTCAATTCCTTCATAAATTCACCACCCATGGCACCGTCAATGGTTCTGTGATCAAAAGTACCAGTGATTGTAATTTGTTCATCAAAGGAGAATCTGTTCTCAGCAGCAGAATCTTCTACGGCAACCTTCTTGACGGTACCGATGGCTAAAATAGCAGATTGTGGTAAGTTGATGATTGAGGTGAACATTGAAACAGCATCGTTCATACCCATGTTTGAAATACAGATGGTACCACCTTGGAATTCTTCTGGTAATAGTTTATTTATCTTTGCACGCTTCACTAATTCTTTAACTTCGCTAGAGATTGCAACTAAACCCTTTGATTCTGCGTTTTTGATGATTGGTGTAATCAAACCTGTTGGTGTTGACACAGCGACAGAAACGTCGACGTTCTTGAATTTTCTGATGACATTTTCGTTTGGTAACCAGTATGAGTTTACATCTGGAACTCTTCTAGCTGCAGTAGTAATGGCTTTAATTAAGATATCGTTAATGGATAACTTATAATTATCCTTGGCAGTTGCATTTAAGGATTGTCTTAATTTCAATAATTTTGAAACAGAAATATCGGATGAAACAATGTAAGATGGAACAGTTGTTGTTGATTCTAATAGACGGTTTGCAATTATACCTCTCATGGTGCTGATTGGAACATCTTCATAGGTAGCAGTAGCAGAAGGTGCTGGTGCTGGGGTAGAAGTGGCGGCACCTGGAGTAGACGTGGCAGTGGCAGTTGCTGTTTCAGCTGGTTTGTTGGTTAAGTAGTTTTCAATATCAGCCTTGACAATTCTACCGTGTGGACCGGTACCTGTGACATTTTTCAAGGCAACGCCGTTTTCTAAAGCAATAACTTTAGCTAGAGGAGAAGCGAAGATTCTTGAACCAGTGTTGACAGCAGAAGGAGTTGAAACTGGAGCATTTGAACTTGGAGCAGACTCTTGCTTCTTTGGTTCAGCTTTCTTAGCTTCGGTTTTTGGAGTAGCAGCAGGGGTAGCAGCGGCAGTGTCTGCCAATTTGAAATCCTTAAAAGCAGCAACATCTTCTTGTTCTTCGACATAGACGGCAATCGGTTTACCGACAGCAACATCCTTAGTGCCTTCTGGTACTAAGATTTGAGCTAAGAAACCGTCATCCTGGAATTCGAAATCCATTTGAGCTTTATCAGTCTCGATCTCGGCAAGGACGTCACCTGGAGCTAAAGAATCACCAATCTTCTTTGACCACACAGCTAAATTACCTTGTGTCATAGTTGGAGATAAAGCTGGCATATCGATAATGGTATGCGCAGGATATTTAGAAGCATAACCTCTTAATTGCAATCTTAGAAATTGAGTGGTAGTGGCTCTTTGTATACGTGGAATAGCTCTAATTAAAGCAGACATTTCTTTTCAATCAGTTGAAGAATTATTATTATGTATGGGGAATGATCACAAGTCTCTGAGGTAGAAAGAAAACAATCAGCTCGAAATGAAATAAGAATACACGAAGGAAGGTTGAATTCTATTATAGGTTGACCTTCTTATAAATCAAAACAGGTGTCAGGAGTAGCAGTTGTTGTTGTTGTTGCTCGTTGTTGCTTGTTGTTGTTTATTCCCTTGAATTACACAAGGAGTGTACCGTGTAATGTGGGGTTGGTACTGCCTTGCGGAAAAACAAGTGCGAAAGCGAATTGCGGGTCGTTTGATACGTCCTGCGAATCACAGGCAAATAACAAGGTTGAATGTAAATTATAAGTGTTTATGGTTGCATGTGTGTTTATATAGGTGTGTATGTATATGCATATGTATGTGTGTCAATGGTACCAGGTGTCCAGAGTGACAAGCCTTGTATCGTCATTGTAATCGCTTTGTTGTTTCTTGACTCCATCCAGATCTTCACCCCAGGACATTGACTTTGCAGTTTTGTTGTCTATAAAATCTTCTTCCCATTGAATGTCTATGCCATGACCATCGTCGACACTTTTATCCAAGAGGGTCTGGCACGTTTGCCAAGAAAATCTGACCAATTCTGATGGCCAACCGACTAATGCGCTTTGGTATTCCTTTAACCACCTTTTGGTCTTGGGATCTGAGGGATACCCTGACCCCAGTGTGGCATTTTCGTCCACGATATCTAATCTTTGCATCCAATTGCTTTGCAGGGATTCGATTATTATGTCTCTTGTGACTTTGGCCACAACACTCGCTACACTAACTACACAGTATAAAGAATCTGCCTTCTTTGCAACAGTGAATTTGATCCCAGGAAACCGTTTACTTAGTTTATCCTGGTAGGAAGCAGGTGGGCCTACTGTATCAACATATACATGGTCTACTACGAGGTCCCTATCGATACAACCCTGGATTAAATTCATGGTAACATCATGAGCTTGCTCATTTAGGTTGTAATTCTTGGAAGGTGGGAACCTGGACATACCGCTTGAGATATCTACAGGAGTGATGTTTGTTGTAGCGTAACCGATATCGTCAATGTCACCCATTGGATCATATATCTTTTGGAAAAGTTGACGACGGATTGGGTCTGTCAATTTCTTGGAATCGTCGAAATCATATTGTGGAATCAAGATCGTGTCCTGATAATTCCTGGTGCAGTAGGCGATTCCGTATACCATAGGACCGAGTACTGGACCACGACCTGCTTCATCAATGCCGATGATTATGGGGGTCTTTCCTGGAGTGATGGAATTTGGTACTGGCGAGTAGTAAGTCTTTGTGTGCAGAGAATCCAATGATACGGTAACTGTAGGAGGTAGCATGGCCTTGTAATACTGATTGGAGGGTATGCTTTGATATTCTTGCTGAAACAATAGCACACACTAATGAAATGAAATATTGGATTTTATTTATTTGTTTTATTTTATTTTATTTCACTTTGACGCGACGCGACGATTGTAGAATATTGAATATGTAGTATTTTCATGTATTTACAAGGTTGGATAAATATAGAAAGATTTATATATTAGAGAGGAGGGGGGTTGCTATTGTCTATTAACATCGTCAATGCACCCAAAAGGCAAAACTTGTTCGATTCTTGGTTTGTCGAGTAATAGCATACATAGTCTGTCTATACCTAGCCCAAGTCCACCAGTGGGTGGCATGCCTGAATTCATGGCTTCTATATACTTGTAATCTATGGATAGGGATTCGTAGTCCGAATTTTTATAGGAGTTTTGTAGTTTGAACTTGTCTAGTTGTGACTGTGGACAATTTTCTTCTTCGTAGGCATTGATGTATTCCTTGCCCCTGATGAATAATTCAAATCTCTTCGTAACGGTTGGATCGTCCTGATTTACCTTTGACAGTGGTGACATTGCAGTTGGGTGATGGTATATTAAGGTTGGATGGAGTGATTGGCAGTACTTGTCCTCTATGTAGTGGGAACAGAGTTTGTTTAGGATTCTTTGAGGAGATAATGATTGCGTTGGAGAACTCAATTCGTAGTCTGTAAATAGGATTGGCTTTACATCATTTGGTATGATTGCAAGGAGTGAGTCAACACTGTTCAAATCAACACGAGAAATGTCTATGTTGTTTAGTTCCTTTGACAGCGTGGGCAAGAATTCGATACGTTTAAATTTCCAATTGCAATCATTCAACAAGGTTACAAGGTCTGTCAATGTTTGGGAAGGATGCAATTCTGGTTGTTTCAAAAGGGACGTTGTAATGTACTTGAAGAGGTACTCGCTTGTTGTAATTAGGTCTTCCATTGTTGCATAGGTCTGGTATGCTTCCAGCATTGTGAATTCCGGGTTGTGTGTTGAATCGATACTTTCATTTCGAAACACTTTACCTATTTCGAAGATTCTGTCTAGGCCACTGATTATTAAACGCTTTAACCAAAGCTCAGGAGCAACTCTAAGTTCCAGGGCCGAGGTTTCTGCAGCTGCAGTTTCAATGCCAGCTTTTGTTGAGGATAGGTTAAAATTTGTCGTTGTGATGAAGGGCTGAGCATTTGCACCATTGGACTTGTTGGAGAGCATGGGTGTCTCGACCTCTATAAAAGACTTGTCATTGTAAAACTTCCTTATGAGGCTGATGATCTTTGACCTCAGGACAACTGATTTCAGATTTCTGTTGTCATTGATCTTGTAGTATAGTATTTTGTTCTGGTTGATCTTTGAGCTGTGGACGAGGTTCGAGGGGAGCGGCGACCTGATTGGTGCTAGAATAGAAGGTAGTACAGTGCATTTGAGCGACAGGGTGTGAGTCCTGTTGTTAGAGAACCCCGGGTACCCATACGCCTGGATATAGTCGTTCTTGCGCAGGAAGGAAATGTCCTGCTTGAAAGACTGGTGGTCAAGTTCAGGCGAAAGCAAGCTGTAATTTATAATCAATTGCAGATCCTGACCATGTGAGTGTAGGTCTATAAAACACATCTTTTGTCCAGCAAACCTGATGTTCTTGATCCTGCCGTTCAGCTTCAGCAGCGTGTCCTTGTGGTCATTGAACACTGCGCCTGTCCCATCATCCACAGCGAACTGCCTGATAAACGTTGGAATGGAGAGTTCCCTGTACCGTCTAAAACGGGGATCGTTGTTGAGATGGCTCATTGACGGATAGAACCGTTGCAGATCGTTGTTGATAGTTGAGTTCCTTGCTTCGTCCTGTAGTTTGCTGGTGTCGACCCCATGTTGGAGTGTGCGAACACATCCTTGCCATAAACCAGGCTTTGCACACAGACCCAACCTCTTACTACCGATTGCCAGTGACATATTGCTCTACCCCCCTGCATCCAACCCCATCCAACCCCATCCAACGACCACTTAATATCCCAATATCCCAATCTTTTTCAATCTTTTTTTTCCAATCCACAAAAACCAAAAAAAGAAACCAACACCAGCCCTAACTAGCCCTACCTAGTAGCCCTAACCCTAATACACTCCGAGGAATAAATCGCTCACCACAGAAACAGCCGCAGCACTTAGCCCAACCAGGCACCCATTACACACTTTCGCCCCATTGAAAGAATTGCAAAGTTCAACTGCGATAAGAAACTGGAAAACTAGATGGGTTGGTTTCTTTTTCAGCTGATTATATAACACTCTGCTTTATTGCTTAATTGCTTTTACAGGTTTTTCATTTATATATACACACATATTTATTTATTTATTTATTTATTTATTTATTTATTTATTTATTTATACATATATATTCTCACCTAGCTAGATCGCCGTGTATTCCCATTATTAGCTAAACTGCTCGAGATTTTAACTATGCTATCTACCCTAGAACCATTAAATGTCACTGCTACAAACACGTCAAACAACAATACTCTCTCGAGATTATCTACCATCACCAGCGGGTCAGGCTCCATGCAGGATCCTTCCTCTCCCACAGCCAGTGAGCACTCGCTGATATTTGAAAGAAACGTCGAGGAACTCTACGGCATCGTCTCAGAAAACAACAATAGCAATACCACTCTCACATCCTCTGTTACAAATTTCAATGCATTTGCCAAACAAAGAAGCAACTCGTTTCTCTTCTTGCAGAGACACCAAACGGCAGATTCCGTCACTTCTGCCTCTTCCTCCATCAATAACAGCACCACCGCTCCGATATCAATCATTAATTCCAGAAGCTCAATGAGAGGGAAACTATCTAGAAGAAACTCATCCAATCTTAACAATTCTTCGCTGCTCTCTCCATCTCCTCTAAACACTAGCAGCTCGTTCTTGAACCAGTACCAATCTACCTCCCCTAATCCAATTAGCACCAGCTCTTCTTCCACCATGATCAATTCTAGTGTTCACTCTCATCATCATCATCGTCACCGTAGAACCCTTGAAAATCTAGTCGCTCCTTCTCTCGATGCAAGCTGCTCTATTATAACGGATGACTCCGCACATTTGGACGAGGTTAATATGATCCCCTCAAGACGTCCCTCAAGGATAGGTCTAGACATGGCTTTGCGTGTCTCTAGGAGTAATTCTCAATCAAATATCGCCATCCCAAATACTACAGAACCATTAGCTACTCTATCTCATTCCACAGATCCAAATTCACCCGACTCCAATTCAAAAACTGTCAAATATTACTCATATGTCGATATGGTGTCTAATGAGAAACTACTATCTCCAATGACAAACAGGAGGCCTTCACTATTAAATCCTTCTTATTCAACACCATACCTAAAGAGTTTTGAACTGGCTAGCAGAAGTAATTCTGCAACTCCGGTCACCAATGCGGCAACAACTGCCACTACGGCTGCTATTTCTCCTAGCTGTGACCCCACTTCACCGATGAATCCAAAGAATTCACCATCATCGTTATTGAAGCCGGCTACAAAGAGACACGAATCAGCATCGTATTTATCTTCTCAACTGCTTTCAACCAAACGAGCTTCAAATGACACTCATGTTCATAATCATGTTCATACTCATACCCATGCCCATACCCACACTCATCATCGTAGGATTAATACAATATTAGAAGGAAGCACAGCTACAACTAACAGCGAATCTACAATCAAAACTAATCAAGGGAAAAACTTCCATATCGGATCAAGCGAATCTGACAACAGTTATTGCTCCTCATCTGAATGTTCTTCTTCTGACAATGAAATTGCTATTACATCTGATGACGACGATGATGATAAATTCTTTGAAATGGAAGAACCTTCATTATAGGGTATTACACACATACACACATACATGTACACTTACTCACCCCCACTATTAATAGACTTCGGTACTACTTTATTTCTCATATACCATATTATTATATTCTTTTTTTTCACTATACTAAAACTTATAAAGTACAATTACTTATTTACTTACCTCTATACCAATTCTGTTATTTTACTTCATTCTAACACTTTTAGTTTTATTTGTTCTTATACTTTGAACTACTAGCACATAGGCCCACTCGCTCGCATATATGCACGGACGAACACATGCACCTTTTATACATACATACTACTAGTTTTATTATAAATAATCTTTTCTATTTGCTGTTCTAACGAACCTTCTTAATTGCCACTCAACATCAGCATCCTTATTATCCAGTGTCCCTAGCCTCAACTCAAATAACTTCATCTCAAATCTAGGGCCAACTTCCGCAAGCTCAACTCCATCTTTTGTACGAACATACACATGTTGTCTAACACTGATAAAATCATTCTTATTCGCAAATGTAATCACCCTTTCACTATCCTTCTTTGTACCAGGTGCAAACATATGCTTCAATATACAAACAACTCTCTCACCTAGCTTCGTCTCAAACCCATCAAAAATTAAATGCGGGTTCACCTCACTAATATTCCCACGATTCAAAATATCATGTCTCAAAACAACATTATGCAAACTGAAAAACGCTGTAGGTCCATGTGGTAAATGCGATATAGTCAAACTAGTAGGAACACCTCTATGCTCATGTAACAACACTATATCACTAGTTCCGGATTTGATAGCTGCTGAGGTCAGATTGGACATCACCAAATTACCTCTATTCAACCTAGTAGCTTCAGTAAACATTAATTTGATCTCTTTGGCAAATTGCGATAATCTTGTACTAGGATCACGGGATGTAGTAATAATAATACGTGGATCAACTAAACCACTCGTATGTGCATACTCGTTATCGATCTCATCGTCACCATCATTTGCTTCTATGGTCTGGTCATAACGGTAATTATTTTGTAATTCGGTATCTTCAGCTAACTCCTTCGGTAGAGCTTTTCCCTGTGCAAGGGATTGTTTTACTATCTGTCTCTTCTGTTCAAGCTGAGCTTCTTGAAGTTGCTGCGCTTTACGGTATAGGTATTCTCTTCTCTCACGGGCTTGCTTTCTTAACATATTATTCCTTGCTTATTTTATTCTTCTTCACCTACTATCAATACACACACTTCAACTATCTGTCTCTCTTCTTTATATTAATATTCTAAAAAGAAGCTCATCGCAAATTTTTTATCTTTTTTTCACTGAAAATTTTTTTCTTGCAGGCTTTGTAAGCACACCCATACACTACACAATACTAGAAAGTGTCAATAATAAATTCACAACTATATATATTATTATATATTCATTTATATATAGTGGTCAATGCCGCGATGTATTGGTGTTAGTACGTCGTATATACCTCTCCTCCTCAGATATCTCCATTCGTGTCTTCAAGAACCCACTATTCTTGTTCTTGGACGGTATATCCATCGATATCCTCCTCATTGTGGGTTTCCTTCGTCTACCTCTCTCAGTCGTCTCAGTCATCTCAGTTGCCGTACCGTTCTCCGCAGCGATGATTCGTTGCTGATGAATATCGTTTGGTAAAAACATATGTGTGGATAATGCTGTAGGTAATAACGTCTGCGCTGTTGCAGGTGCATTGGATTCGTAAAGTAAATACTGGTCATCCTTTTTCGACCCTGGAATGCTCGTAGCAGTGCTAGTATTCGTATTACTTTGATTATTCATTGATTTCTTGATGATCATTTCTAATGGGACGAGTTGGGGCGTCACGGATCCCAATGCAGTGACGTTACTTGTCTCAAGTGTCGGTTTATTCTCGGTATCTGTGCGGGATTGAGTGCGGGAACGGGTCAATGTCCCTGGATTATCATCGTTGTTGTTGTGAAGTCGTTGTAATCGTGACGATGAAAGGTTTTTTATTATGTTTTTTCCAGTCGATGTTGTGGTATTGGGGCTAGTGTTTCCGCTGTTATTTGTCATAGTATGTTCATTGGAAAATAGGCCACTTAATAAACTTTTCCTAACGGGATCAACTGCACCCGGCGAATTGGAATTGGAATTTTTATTCGAGTTTGTATTCGAATTCGCATTGGAATTGGGGTTGGTGTTATTATTTCTAGTAAATAGTAACTTATCCCATTGTTTTTTATAGTACTGTTCATCATCGTCATCATCATCATCATCATCATCATCATCATCATCATTAAAGCTATTATTGCCAGTGTTATATATATCATCATCAGTATCTTCAAATTCATCGTCGTCGTCGTCGTCATTATCAGATTTACTATTCCAATCAGAGTATTCATCTTCACTACTAAAAAACAATCTGTTTGTACTGGTATTAGCATTATTGTTATTAAATATTGTGGTCATATCCTCGTTGCTCTTGAGCGTCGTATTAAACAAAGAATCCTGTCGTTGTATTGGTGGTTTATTCGTCGTCCCTGTTGCTGTCGTAGTGTTGAGTTTCTGTTGTACTATTTTATCCATTTTCAATTTATTATAAGTTGATGATGCAATTGAGCACGATGAGGATTTCCTACTAGCTAATGTATTTTCTGTAGGCGTTGTTGGAGTAGTGGTGTCAAACCCCTTAATAATGTTCTGCGGATCCTCTTTTGAAGAAGACGGTTGTGGATGTGAGGTGTTTGAGGATGGAGATAGTTGGTACTTCTTGGTGAAATTTAAAAATAGTGCTGTTGTCGATTTATATCCACTTGTTAATCTGTTTGAAGTTCTTGTTCTTTGGTTTTGTACCTGCGTCTGTGGTTGCTGTTGCGTTTGTGTTTGCGTTTGTGTTTGCGTTTGTGTTTGCGTTTGTGTTTGCGTTTGGGGCACTTGAATATTGGGTTGAATATGCGATTGAGAGTGTGGTCGAGGCTGTATTTGCGATTGTGATTCTGTTCGAAGTTGCGACTGTAGTTGGGGTTGTGTTTGAGGCTTTTTAAATGAGGATGTATTGTTTGTGATTGGGTTTATTATATAATAAATATTCTTAACACCATCCCTCTTCTTGGAAGACTTGTCTGTTAGCAAAGCTTTGTTCAATATTCTCCAGCTGATATTATTCAACCTGGGTCCTTGCTCGATATTTTTGCTTGACTTTATTAGCGAGGTATACAATTCTGTTGAATTGAATGAGTCTAACCTTTCTGGGGTGAATAAGTTCGGGGATACCTTTAAGAATTTATCTTTGTTGTCAGATGGTAGTATATTTGGTACATCTGGCATCTTTCTGTCCTTCCTTCCTTGCAGTTTTTATTTGGGAGAATTAATGCTATGTTTTAATGAAATAGAGTGTATGATGAATTATATTCTGTTTAACATTTAAGAGTCTCTTTCCTGACGAAATATACTTTGACTCACTGTTAGAATTGATTTTTTATGCTTAAAAATGCAACAAATTTTAAACTAGTAAAAGGGAGGGTGTGTATTATATACAGTAAAATATGATAAGAGGTGAAAGTTAGCTTGATATTATCCAGACTCTTTAATTAAAGAACGATTGTTGATGTATTGCATAGAGATTAACATCTCAAAATAAAAAATTTTCGATTTTGAAATTTCGGTGTCCTAAATTTTTTGTCTTGCGCAGTGAAAGTTGCAACTTTGATGATGCTTGATTGTATGTATATACTGGATATAAAGAGGGAAGTGTATATACAGCAATGTATACATATGTGTGTATGTGTGTATGTGTGTATGTATGTATGTATGTATGTATATGCGTCAGTTTATTACTATGGGGTTATGTAATTGTCGACCCTTGGCATCATCCAAATCTAACCTATTTAGATGAAAATTTCTGAGTTCTAGGTCAGGAGTGCTTTCATCTGAGGAGGAGGGACCATTGTCAGAAGTGCAGTAGTTCATTAATGATACCCTTAATTTGATTCTCTGTAGGATGACTACTTTCAAGTACATGTTCCATAACTTGTGTAATTTCATGTCATTTATTCTATAATCGTATCGTATTGATTCCGGTTTGCTCTTTGAACGTCTTAGAGATATATTTCCTGGTGCCGTATCCGTCCTCAGTCTTGGCTTCGCATTTGTCCTTGTCTTTGTATCTTTACGTGTTGGTATGATGTTGTTTCTTTTAATGATGGAGTTATTACGTCTTGTATTGGTTATCATTGGTATGATCTTTGCACCTTTACTACTTAAATTTATTGGAGTGTTGATTATTTGGGTGTTTCCTAGTGATAGAGTGGATAAATTGATATATCTCATTACTGAGTTTAATTCATTGGCATTGTTGAAATTGCTATGTTTCTTTTTCCGTTTATTGTATCTGACAGGAAGTGGTTTGTTTCTATTGAAAAAGCCTCTGTGAAATATGAATTTCTTGCTATTGAACTCTTTAACGTTAGTGAAGTCTTTTCTCTTTATCGACGCATGGTTTCTTAGTTTGGGACTGTGTGTACTACTACTGGTGTTATTACTAATACTTTTTCGTTTCTTATAGTTTGACCAATTTGAGAATTTGAAAAATAGGTTATTGCTGCTGCTGTTGCTGCTGTTGCTGCTGTTGCTACTGTTGATTTTGGGATTGGTAGAAGTGATTTGGGGTTTTTCGATGCTCACAGGATTATTATCAGCAGGGGTGCTATTGGTAATATGGGCATTGCTACGTATATGTCTCTGGAGATTCGTGTTACTATGAGTACTGCTAATAATGCTTGGCTGTCGTTGTTCAGACTGCGGTTGTATAATCTCCACAGTGCCAGTATCGCTGGTGTGAGTGTGATCTGAGTATATATTCGATATGATAGAAGTTCTGTTGTATGAGAAAAGTGGCAAGTCTGGAGTAGTCTGCGATGGTGTCTTGTACCCCAGAATCGAATCTTGAAGAAGTGATTCAGTGGTCATTATATGACGTTGTAATGGTATGGTATGGTATATTCTGCTTATTGATCATTTAGAAGAGTGTAGTTCTTTTGAACAAGACAAATTCATCTTTAATAGTTGAGACATGGGTCCATTGGGTTGCATAAAACAGAAAAGTGCTGTCCATAACCACCAATACTTGCACTGTCCAATATTTCAAATGCACAATATATTTTTCACTCAGAAGCGCAGCGCAATAGAAAAGAAAAGACCAGCCATTCCAGATTTGGGCACAACACAGCAAGATAACAAACAGTATATCCTAGTTAAATAATCTGTAGTAGAATAAATTATGGATGTAGGGAAGTGAGAGTCAAGGGAAAAGACCCTCTTATTCACAACAGATGATAAGCTAGGGTCCATTCAAAGCTTAGAAACTAGATTATTCCATTAAATACTATTCCAAAGAGAATTATACCTTGAGTATGAAATAAAGATTCAGCTTGCCCATTTAACAACTGAGGTGGTACAAGAGCAAGAACAGGGTTGAACAACACAATCCTCATCGTGCAAAGCACATATTAATTGAAACATATATAGCCGGGCCTAACGTATACCTACACGCAGGCTCTCTGTCACTCTCACACATCCATTGAATATCTTAGAAATAAACATTTATATAGCAGTATACATCATTGTAAACACACTCTTCTTGTCATATACCCGCATCTCACTCCCCCAGACCCCTCTTATCTCCATTCATTCTCTTCAATGCATGTATTTGCTCTATTTTTGCATTGTTTTTCCAGTTTCTAAACTTGGCAAAAAAAAAATCGTGAAAGACCCTTTTAAAACAAATCAGAAAAGCCATACATATTGCAAAACAACTCTTCATTAAAACAACATTCTAATACAACAATTAAACGCAACTAAGGCCATTTGATCGATCAACCCCTCACTAAGTCAGTAACACACCGCTTTATCGTCATATTATGCCTAAAATGACTACATCTCGATCTTCATCGTCATCTCCTTTTCGGTATCCCTCCCGTTGCTCGTCTCCTCCTACTGACGTTGCTACTACCCAGAAGGATAAAACACAACTGAAACAAAAATATACCTCAATTAAAACATTGTCCTTGAACCATCTCACTGCAAAACAACATTTGCTGATGGCAATCTGCAGAGATGTCTCCCTATTACCGCCACTATTCTACATATTTCAGTCTTTAAAGATGACCTGGGAAATCATAATAAACCCAAATATCAAAATATACGAACCACAATCATTAAAGGATATAATATCAATCTTTTGGCAATCCAACACAACGACAAAGCAATCCGCTTCTTCGGCTGCATCGCCGCTTATACTCCAAGCACAACCCAGTAACACAACCATAGAATCAGATATGAATACTGGGTTCCTCATATTAAAATCTCTAATCACCGCAAGAGCATCTGAACATATCTTCTGTGCCCTATGGTGTCTTGTGTCACTATATCTGTCATACGCAATACTGGATTCACTAATGGTGAGATGGATAGTCAAATACTCAACAGTAGCTGCAATCTTAAGGATGTTCTCCATGTCCTTAATTTTCATAACCTTTGAACTACTATTGATCAATTCCTTATCTCCAGATAATAACTATTTCTTACATACATGGATCCTCATCAGTTGTGGTTTGACCTGTGTCTTTATCTGGCAAAGTTATCTCACATCAGATCTCAACTATGTAAGAAGAACAGATATCAAGGATTGTAATACAAAGAAAAATCGCATACAACAGTATACCAATAGCGATGATGATACACAAGAAGTCGAGGACGATAGTGACAGTGACAACAATGACAATTTACAAATTGAAATTGATAATAGTACAAGGGGAACAAGCAAAAATGATTTCAAATCGTTCAAATTCACCACCAAGAGAACCATAGATCTCTATAATATAACAGTGTTTTGTGTTGTTCCCGTAGGTCTGGCAAGTTTTATAACTATGGTCGGCCTTTTGAGAAACCTCTTTATTCAGAGGCTTGATGTAGAACAACTGGCAAGAATCCTACAAGAAAATAGTTGACTTATTTATATACACTTTTATAATGCAATATACTATAATTTGCTATGCATTCGCTACCTATACTTATACATATTAATAATATATCCTTGCTTCAAAAGATTCAATAAAGCTACTCAAAAAATTTCATAAATGACATAATCATACCTGCAACAGGTTTTGCTCATCTTAACTGATATTCAGCAATTTCATAACACCTAACATTCCCACTCAACTAATATTCATTTACTATCATATAATGGTTTGTATAGTCTTCTTACAGCGTATTTTTTTCATCAAATTGAAAATTTCCAAAATCAACATTTTTTTCCAATATTTGAAAACAAAGAAAACTGAAAGATAAAACTCAATATTAAGGAGAAATTCTATGTTCAACAGCATAGCATAATAGCGTTAGAAATAGAGATAATCTCACAAGAACGTTAACATTACAATGGTTGTGCATATTTTAGGTAAAGCTTTTAAAGGAAAAGAGGTCATAAGGATTGCTTTAGCATCAAAATTCTATGGTATTGGTGAAAAGACATCAACAACTGTCTGTTCAAAGTTAGGGTTTTACCCATGGATGAGAATGCATCAGTTGTCAGAAGCTCAACTCTTAAGTATAGCAAGTGAACTGTCGAATATGAAAATTGAGGATGAGGCCAGGTCTGTGGTGAGAAAGAATATCAATTTAAAGAAGAGTATCGGTACGTACCAAGGTTTAAGACATGCTATGCATTTACCTGTTAGAGGTCAACATACAAAGAACAATGCAAAGACAGCAAGAAAATTAAACAGACTTGATAGAAAGGGTTGATTGGTCGTAATAATATGAACGCAATTTCGGAATATATATATATAATTGGACATTCATATGAGTATGAAATGTATATTGGTATATATATTTTGTTGACATGTAAATAAATAAAACAATTATTATTCGTTTGTTATATCTTGTAGTCCTGTGTGAAATAATCCCAATCATCAACTTCTAATAAATGCTTCATAGTAGGTCTGCCATGTGGACAATTCCAAGGTTTATCTAATAAACTTAAATTCTGTACAACACGCTTCATTGTAGTATTGTTTAATGGTTTACCAACCATAATACTACTTCTACAAGCTCTCATGGCAAACATGGACCGAATCTTGGAACATTTGATGTTATCCTTATTGATTCCATCATTTTCTCTAACTAAAGTAATTAACTCATTAAAATCGTTTGTATCAAATATTGTTTTTTTCGAGACAGGTAAACTCACCAACTTAACTCTAAACCCAGGTTTATCATTTTCATTAATCTTCAATTTAAACCCATTTTTTTCAAACACATCAGTATTGTCCATAACAACCAATTCATCAATAATGTTTAATTCTATTACCTGCGGTGAAATTAATCTTTGTGATTTGAAAATAGTAGTCTTTTGTAAAGTTTCAAAATTATATTTTTCATCACTAGCATGTTGGTCAATGATAAATATATCAAATTTATTTTCCTTTTGAAAATTTTCTTTGGTCACAATGATAAAGCCAAGATTAAACTGGCCTATAACCTTCATCTTATTAAAATCATCTTTCTTTACAGTTAACGTTAATTTTTTAGCGATATCATTTATATCCTCTTCTTTTTCTTCTTCATCATTTTTAATTCCATTCTTTAATAGACTATTATGCCTCTTTAAATTTTTAGATTTATAAATTAATTTGTTAATATCTACACTAGCATTTCTCATAATTTCTTTAAAATTATCATTAACGAATAAATTTAACTCTAATATTTTTGATTTGAAACCGTTATCGTAATTTCTAGATTCATCAGAAAGTGATCTATAGGCTAATCTAGAATCATCTGTGTCGTGTTTTGAATCTATCGGAGGTGCTCTAATGTTCATTTCAGTAGCTGGTAACATTTGAACAAAAGCAGAATCATTCTCCTCGGTATCATCCAAATTTTCAGTTGTAAATTTAAAGTCACTATTGTCATTAGAATCATTAGAATTATTATTATTATTAGTGATATTGTCATAAGTAGTGCCCTTATTATGGCTTTTATCATCTGAACTATGATCTTGTAAAAATACTAATTCATTTTCTGGGGTCAATGTTGCTTTATGTTGAAGTTTTTCGCCATGGATATCAATTTCAATAACTTCAGTATTTCCATTGGTTTCAATTTCGTCAAGGTTTGAGGATTCTTCAAGGCTTTCTGTTTTAGTTTCAGAATTCAGATTATAACGGTTGCTTAAACTAATTTTTCTTCTCGTATTTCCCCTTTTATTATTATATGAACCTCTACCTTCTTCTTTTTCTTCCTCTTCTAAAGCAATTGAATTGATGATATTATCTTCTTCTTCTTCTTCTTCTTCTTCTTCTTCTTCTTCTTCTTCCTTTTCTTCCTTTTCTTCCTTTTCCTCACTTTCTGAGCTAGGAAGGGTGAAATTTTTAATTTCATATTCCCTTTTAATATCCATTAATGAACTTACATCAGTTTTATCACTATTATCATTGTCCTCTATATCGTCCTCTTCTATGTCTTCTTCTTTTGATATCTTTTCAATTTTATTCTTTTTCACTAGAAGTGTCTTACTGTCTTGAACAGAAGACTCTAATTCAACGTGTTTTCTTTTATTTAATGAAACAGACTTAACTAACGAAATTTCTTGGCTATTGAAAAAATTCATTAAATTTTCTTTTAAGGCATCAATAATAAAATTTTCATTTTGAAATAAAATTGTCCTCTTATCTGGAGTTATATTGATATCAATTAAATTGGTATCAATTTCAAAATTAATGAAAAAGATTGGATACTTGACATTACTCTCGTTGTTGTAATTTTTAAAGATTTCATTAATGCATTTACTTAAATTTGGATAAATTATCGGTCTTTTATTAATATAAAGATATTGCCTGTCCTTAGAATTTCTGCCTGTTCCAATAGAACTTTTGGAAATGAATCCGTTAGCTTTTATTATATAATCAATTGTTTCATCATCATCATCCTTTTCTTTGCCTTTATTGTTATATATCTTGAATAACTTTTCATTTTTGGCGTTTATTTCTTCCTTAAATGGATTTAAATCCAATGTTAAATCTAGGGGACAGAGGCCTTGAAAACAACTGGACCCAAAGATGTTCAAGATTTTCTTTGAGATATTTTCATTCTTATTTGTTGTCATCAATAGATTTTTCCTACCCTTTGCATTAGTATTATAAACAGAAAATTTGACCTTTTCATTTATTATGGAATAACTTTGAATTAAATTAATGCATTTATTAAATTGTAATTTAATCGTCCTAGTAAAGTTTTTTCTTCGTACAGGTAAATTCTTAAACATTTCATTAACCTGGATAGTGGTACCTTTATTTCTTGATGTAATATTGTTGGATATGATCTTACCATTATAATCATATTCGATCTTGTTTGCAATCGGTGGGTTGGTTGCTGTTATAATTGATAAGTTGGAAACGTTACATAATGAAAATAACGCTTCACCTCTAAATCCAAGTGTTTTAACATTTAATATATCATCAAACTTTGATAGTTTTGATGTATAATGCTTTAAAGTCAATGCTTTGAAATTTTCCTTTGCTATACCATCACCATTATCAGAACATTCTAATGAATCTATACCATAATTTTTAAAGATTATTTCTATCTGGTCTGCGTTAGCATCTATACCATTATCTATTAATTCCTTTACAGCAGATGATAAATCTATGATAACTTGACCTGACGTAATTTGATTAACATCAGATACATCGATAGCCTTAATAATATCTAGCATCGTCACTTTTGTCCGTTATTCTTTTAATATATCTTAGTTTTTTTCAGACCCATAGACATATAAACACTATTCTAATAAAATAATATACTGTGAATATAATGTTACTTATCTCTGTTACATTAATCAAGATATGGGTCCTTTCTCATCGGTCTCATTTCAAATCTAATCTCTTAAAATCCTTTTGTGTTGTCTTCGTTTTCGCCAATGAAAAATTAGACGCGAAAATACACGCGTTTTAGTTTACAATATGATTTCGCTGCATATTAAAGCTATTTTCTCCCTGTTAATTGAATTAAAGATTGTTCACTGTTTAATCAATGAATTATGCTTGTAGTGCATATAATAACAGTGTGCTTATATGTGTTTTTTTTTATTACTCCTCTCCTCTTTCTTACGTTAATAATCGGAGGGAATTAAAAGAAAAATTCCTATTGCTATGGCAACCTGAATTGTTACCATGGCAACCAGGCGATTTGCAGTAACTGTGATCAATTTTTGGGTTTTACGTGTTTTTTCTTTACATAATCTTCGAGAATAATATTGTGAAATTTTTCTGATATGAGAAAACACGTAAATAGGGGGGAGGGGGATCAATGTGTAGAATGTATATATATACTTATTGATTTAGTTGAGTTGTAAAAACAAGACACTGCACTGTATAATAGGTAGAGACGTCAAATATATACATAATATAATAATGGGTATTCCAGGACTATTGCAACATCTCAAACCAATTCAAAGAAAAATATTTTTGTCTAAATATAGATCAAGACGACTAGCTATAGATGGCTATTCATGGCTACATCGTGCGACAATCAATTGTTCCTATGAGTTATCCATGGACCTGAACACGAATTCATACCTTTATTATTTCATTAAAAAATTTAGAATGTTAAAGCAATTTGGTGTGACGCCTTATTTGGTGTTTGACGGTGACAAGATCAACGTTAAAGAACAAACTGAATGGAAAAGGTCCCAGAAACGTGAACTTAATAAAAAAGTTGCAGTAGAATATTGGAATAGAGGGGAAAGGCTTAAAGCAATGGATTTTTTCAAAAGATCTGTAGATGTTACTCCTGAAATGGCAAAATGTATAATAGATTATTGTAAAACTAATTCAATTGATTATGTTGTAGCACCATTTGAGGCGGATTCTCAAATGGTGTATTTAGAACAAAATGGATTTGTAGACGGGATCATATCTGAAGATTCAGATCTTATAATATTTGGAAGTCAAAATTTGTTAACAAAATTAAACGATCATGGTGAGGCAATAGAAATTAATAGAGACACTTTTGATCAACTGCCTGAAAAATTTTC
Source organism: Jamesozyma piceae (assembly GCA_030674245.1). Classification (NCBI taxonomy): domain Eukaryota; kingdom Fungi; phylum Ascomycota; class Saccharomycetes; order Saccharomycetales; family Saccharomycetaceae; genus Jamesozyma; species Jamesozyma piceae. The sequence continues at coordinate 64,188 of JAJLYB010000056.1, forward strand.
ACTCGCTGATTTAACTCAAGAACATTTAAGAACGATGGTTTGTCTCTCCGGGTGTGATTACACCAATGGTATCTGGAGAATTGGATTGATTACGGCATTAAAATTAGTTCAACAATATGGGAGTGATATTGAAGCAATAACAAGTATGTTTGAAGAGATAGGTAAGATTACTCCTGAACAGAAAACACAATTTTTAAAAGAATATAATTTTGCAAATTATTCGTTTCAATTTCAAAGAGTGTACTGTCCAGAACAAGAAAAAATTGTCAGTCTTAATAGAATTCCATCGGAGTACTATGAATCAATGGATCTTTCAAATATTCTATTTAATAGTGTAGGTCCCCTTGTAAATAAAATAACAGGCAAACGGGAAATTTTACAAGATGGTTCCGATATTGACCACCAATTGCATAAATTAATAAGTATAGGTGACATTCACCCCACATATTATAGAGAACGTTTATTAAATAGAGAACAGACAATTTCAAAAAGGTTTTCAAAGAAAAAATTTTCTTCGAACAAGAAATCGGTTAACATTAATAGTAACTACATTCCTAGCATCCATCCATTATTTAATCATAGCAGACTACTGCAGTTCTCTAATTTTGTTTAGAAAATAGAGGCGAAAACTCCATATTATTGCAAGGATTTGGAGGTTGTATACTTAGATATGTGTTTATTATGCTTTAATAAATTATCCTTTTTTTATTTTTAAATACAAATTTGGTATGAACGTTTATATACATGAGTATAAAATTATTATTTTCATATTTAAGCGTCTTCGCTAATAAATTTAAAAGTTCAAAGGAAAGAAGGGAATATTAACATACTAATAAATTATGGTAAGAAAAAGCAAATAGATAAGAGATGAGTAATGCAATGCTTGATAATAAAACAAATAAAAAGAAAATTAAACCAATTGACAATAAACGATTTATTCTAGTTTTGCTAGTCTTTTTAAATTCTCGTAACACAAATAACTTATCGAGACAGCAGGACACACTTTTGCTAATGTAGGAACTAAGCCTTTATATAACCCTGGATAGCCTTCTCTTTGTATCGTTTTTATCAAAACATCCTTAAAACTGGTGTATGTGTAAGGGTGTGCATATGTCCCCTGGGCTTGTAATCTTGTTCTTAACAAGTTGATAGGATAAACTACTGTGGCACCTACAGTTCCACTGAATGCACCCATAGGTATGACTACCAGGTTACTTAAATTAACATCCTTCTCAGCCATACCTAATTTTTTGGCTTTTCTTGCAATTAACATCTTTTTCAAAGCAGAAAAAGTACCGAGATCTAATGCAGCGTATGGAAAAATTCCTAACAAACCAACTGTTAAACCTCTATAAAAAATTCTAAGGCCACCTTCTTTATACATTTGTTTTGCTGTCATGGTTATCATTTCATTACCTGTTAAATGTAATTCCAATGGAGCACATTGAATTCTGAATTTTAATGTATCAATTGGATAAACAGAAAATTGAGCAGCCATACCAGCTAAACCACCCGCAATATAAGTAGATAGCCTGGATAAATCATTGGTATCATGGACACCTTCTAATCTAGTCATTACCCTTTTAGCCAATTCAAAACAGCCGAATTTTATTGAACTCTCTGGAAAAACTTTGACTATATTTAACCCGTTACCAACGTAAAAAGCTCTGACCCCACCTTCTCTATAGAGGCTTGTTACAGCCTTGACAATGGGTGATTTTATTTTGTTGATGTCAGCTTTAGGGTTTTTTGCTAGTAAATTTTCCTTTGAGTTTAATAAAGTGGAAGATAAATCTGTTCTGGCAATCAAAAACACTTTAATTCTATCAAATGGAGCTGTGCATGTACGTGAAACCACGCCTGAAATACCACCAGCAAGAAAGTACCCAAATCCTCTAATAATTTCATTGATTAATGTAACATCACCTTCTGAAGAGATATCAACGTCTTCCCTGAATAAGTAATAATAGGAATAAGCGGTGTGTAATCGAGATCCAGTTTTGCTCGGTATTAATATAAGAAAATCTCTCCATTGATCATACGTGATAGAGGGTGTATCGTGTTTATCTTTGGGTTTTTTGTTAAATGCCCATTTAATGAATGACATGAATCGCGAATGTTTTTCCTCAACAGATAAAGAATTATTGATATCATCGTTTTTAATGGTAATATGGTTAGCCTTCTCTATATCTGCGAGATACTGTGACACCTCCGAAAGTCTGATTACACCATCATTATCTAGATCTATTTTCTTGAAACCTCTTTCAATCTGCACTTCCGCTGAAGAAGCAAATTCCTTGAAATCCTCATAGTCAACTACATTATCTTTATTTGTATCCATTGAATGAAACAATTCCGACATTGCAGCATCACTATCCTTCAAAGGATGGTTCTGTTCGATAAACGCTTTTTTTAAACCATCAAAATCTACTCTTCCATCACCATTCAAATCCAATCTATTGAATATCGACTTATATCTCTCCTCATTCTTGTTTGTGCCCTCAGAACCCGCAACAGGAGCATTGTCCTTGTTCTGCCGCACCATTTTTCTTTTGTTCTACCTTTTTTGCTTCCTGCTAAAATTCAAAATAAGTTCAACAACAGTTCAACAACTCAAAAGCTCAAAGAATACCTCGATATATCGACTTATCTGCTCTGATTGTGTTTCTTTTCAATCAATTCTTCTCCCTTCTCTATGTTGTCTGCATTGTTTATCAAATTTTGGAGTTCAAATTTTAGAAATCTTGAAAATTCAACTGGCTCGTTGTAAATGACACTTTTTTTGCTGAAATTCAAACATGGCCCCTTTTCTGGTACAATGGAATTTTTAAATCTACAAATAAAATACATCAACACCAACGCTTTTTGTGAGAGCAACTTTGAAAGGATATAAGAGGAGAGCAGTCAGTGTGTGGGAGAAGCAATTTGATATATTATAGAGGTTTGAAACAGAAAGAGCAATGCCTAAACTAGAACAATTTGAAATCAAGAAGTACTGGCAGATTTTCTCTGGTTTGAAGCCAGTGGACAATAAGGTTAGCCACGATCAAGTTTTACCAATTCTTTATAATTCGAAGCAGGATTCTTCTGTATTAAATAAAATTTGGTTTTTAGCTGATATCGACGATGATGATAACTTAGATTTTGAAGAATTTGTCATTTGCATGAGAATAATCTTTGACATGGTTAATAAAAATATCGATTCTGTGCCTGATGAATTACCTGACTGGTTAGTTCCTGGTAGTAAAGCAAAACTAGTCAAAGAAAGAAAGAAAATAAAGCAAGAAGAAAACGCAGATATTCCTAAAATAGAACCACTAAAAGTTGACTGGTATATGTCTCCAGAAGATTTAAAGGAGTATAATAAACTGTTAGATGCGTGCAGTACAGCTACTGATGGAACATTCACATTTCCTGCTATATCTTTAGTTCTAAAATCAAAGTTTTTTAATATTGGCACTAGTGATTTTGAAAAGGCCTGGAAATTAGTTAATCCAAAGAACTTAGCTTCCATAGATAAAGATCCAACACTCTACTATATTCATATCCTAAGACAACGTAATGATATTGGTGCAATGATCCCAGCAAGTCTACCCAAGGCAATGGCAGATGTGGTTAATAAACAAGAAATTCAGTATGACTTGAATTCACCTCAGGCGACCGTTACAAGATCTCATACTTCTTCACTACCAATCACAAATATAAACACTACTGTTAATACTTCGGGAAATCAGTCAAACAGTGCGTCTTCCTCTAATGTAAAATATGCTTCGTCTACAGTTAATGATGGTAGCTTAAGCAATATAACTCCAGAAAAGGCAAGGTTGTTAAGAGACCAATTCAACGGGCTGCTTGCATATAGAAAAAACCAAGCTTCAGCAAGTAATGCAGCAAGTAATATTTCTTCAAACTCAATTAATATTAAAAGCATCACCGAAGATTTAGATAATATTGAACAGCATGCTAATATCTTGCAAACATATTTAGGTAACAAGAGGGAGGAATTAAGTTCATTAGAAAAAGAAATCCAATCATTGAAATAATAATTTTTTTTGGTATCATTAACATTCATCCCTTTAGTATTTGTATAGTGTAATATTTAGAAAATAATGAATGTGTTTCTTCATTTTGTTCATCTTTCTTTTATATATAAATTCATTAGATTATATAATTACGTGCTATAAACTATCTTAGGAGATTGTATGAATTGTAATTTTAAATTACTAAATGTACAAATACAGGTGCACACAGACATATATATGTGTATGTGTATCTATATTTATTCTGGTTCTCCAAAAGCCTGTCTCGCAAAGAAAACTGCATCCTTCAATAAAGTCATTTCATTGTGATTAATTAGCATAAACTTGTCTAATTCAGCATAAACCAAATTCACCTGTTTCAAAAACTCAAGAGACTCTTTAAACTGTTCGTCAAGGTGTGGTATTGTCTTATATGTGTTAAACTCGGTGGCAACCAAGGATAATGCGTCACTCTTTATGTTTCCATTATGCAAATATTTTTGCAGGAAAAATTCCCACATCATCGCCATTATAGTATTGGGCGAACCGGATTTAAACAAAGATCTTCTTACGATCTCTTGGCTCCATTCAATATTATTTAGAGATAATCTATCAAATTCATTAGATGTCAAGGAGGACACTAATATAGAATCAAACAACTCGCACATGTTTATTTTCATAAAATCTAAATGATTTCTAAATATCAGTGTCTTTTTATCTATGGGACCATGATAATTCGAAGGTTTTTGTTCAATTTGGAATAATGTTAATATTCTTGAAATTAATAGGATATATTGTGCTTCTTTTGGATACAATCTCAAGGTCATTCTTGATAATGCAGATGGGGGGGTGGGTACAGTCTCGCATGATATGGGTAAAACATTTGATTTAAGGAAGACCAAAAGGATCAAAATGTCTTCTTGATACTTCGCATCAATAGCTAACGGGTTATTGAACTTAAATAATACCTTCCCCCAATCTGACGGTGTTAAAATTGCCTTCTCTTGGTCATATTCCAAAATATTTAGTAATACTAAGAACCTTAATAAAATAGTTGATAATAATTCAAAAGATGTTCCAAACATTGGACTAACTCGTCTGGTACCATCTGAAAATCCTTCACTTAAAATAAATTTTTCTGATATGTTAGATGTTTCATTAATGGTTTTAATAAATGTGCTTAAGGAAAACTCTTTGAAAGAATTATCAGTTATTATCCCTAAGTCACGAATTTTCTTGATGATAGGATAAGTCATATGGTTTACTAACTGAATTGGTGTTTTTGGTGAAAACCATGTAACATAATTAATATTTTTCATTTGAAAATACCTATTTATCGAATATGTCAACAGATTAATTTCCAAGTTTTTAAATTTTTTGATTGAACTATTAATCAACATCCTGTAAGAATCTGTTAAACCGCCATCTGACGGTGGTTCCTCTGGGTATACACCTGTCGTAATGGCGTCGAGAAGTCTTCCATTGATAATGCCTAAAGATTTATAAAAATAATATTCATCTGGTAATTTCTGTCCAATGAAATCATGCACATCAACAGGGACTTTACAGGATATTTTCGTTGATTCTTCGCAGGCAATTGCTTTCTCAGAAGTTGAAGTTTGTACCCTGCGTGCCTCGTTCTTACCTCTTCTCGTTTGTCGTATGAAATTTTCTCCTGTATCCTTTTTTAAAAATACATCCACCCTGCCGTCAATCTTTAATACAGGCATATACCTCAATGCTGAGACACCACGTTGATATTTGGAAATATTTTCAGTGTTTTCTGGGTATTCAGTGGTAGATAATTGGTACAGATAAAAGTTAATTCCAGTGTTCTTAAGGATTTCTAATGCAATATCGAATACTTGCAATGAAGAATATAACTGTAACGGGGGTAAAGTACTTGGTTGTAGATCATTTCCTATCGCCATGCATATATCAATGAACTCGTCATAGGTGCATCCAAGCTCCCTTAATACACGCTGACGGCCAGTAAATCTTATTTCTTTATTTGGAAACTCCATGCCAATAATAAATTTATCAACTGTGGGGATCATCAAGCATTCAGTAGGCCCATATAAGGCATCAATATACTTATTCTCTAGCAAATATGCCAATTGTACCCAGGATACAAATGGTGCTATCTGATAAGTTATATCGTGATCGATAAAATACCTAATTAAATTAGACTGAAACTCTTTGCAATTAGGAAATGGCATATTACTAAATGGTTCATTTGGATGGATAGGTTGGTCGATATATGCGTCACCTTTTTTTTTCAACAAATTATTCCACTGAGTCCACCCCTGATACCTTTGATAATATTTGATTTCATATACAGACCTGATGGTGTGATTAAATGCTGGTGTGAGTGAAGAGGCAGTTGTGATGGTCGATGATGAGGCATTGAAGTAATCTGAATCAAGCATTTGGTTTAGCGTAAGTGTACCATTGAAAACAAAAACTGGGCTGATGTTAAATTCTTGGAAAATCTTCAAATCACTTTCTAAGTATGTAAGAAAACTTCTTGGAAATCCGCCGATGCCGTCTAAGTATTGCTCTCTTTTCCCGTTTAGTATTCTTGATGTGTAATGATTAACATCAATACCCAAAGTAGAATTTCTCAATATCTCAATAGGTTCAGAACCAACCTGACCCTTTTCAAATAATAATCCTTCTAGTGATTTAATAGGCATAACACTCAAAATTATAATCCGGGGTTTATTAATAAAAATAAAATTCCAAATAAGCAATGTCTAACCTTCAATAGTTAGTCTTTAAACTGAAACAAAAAAATTTACAAAAAGGGTTTATATTATAGAAGGAAAATGTCAGACTTTGTACCCTTTATTGTGAATATTGTTAAATGAAATTTTTAACATGTTTAATTTCCTGTCGCTTACTACTTTAGGGCACAGAATTTTTGACACATAAACCTTAATAGAAAATAGAAGTTGATTAAGAGATTGCATAAAACTATATACCTCTCTCCGTTAAGTTGTATATGCACCAGTTATTTGTTATCTCAGATATTCTTCTTTTCAAGCATCACTACTCTGCATTCCCTAGCATGAGACTTCATCTTAGACAAGAGAATATTGCGGCATTACAACTCTCCTAATTCGAAATCCTACAAACAAAGGAATTCAGAAGCCCAAACATACAAATTAGTTAATCTATATATCATTATTAAGCCCTCTTATCTTATACCACATTAAAATTATGCCTGGTTTTTTAGTTTTTCACTCCTTTTTTGTAAGGTTTTAAATCTACTAGTTAAAACCTCAGCTTTATGTTGTAAACCAATCAAAGTATTATTAGCCTCTTTTAAATCATCAGCCTCATACAATAGTTTATATTCTCTTTTTATTAAATCCCGAATCCTTCGTAATTTCAGTATCAAGATGGCCTGAGATTCCCTAAGCTCGTTTATTGATTGATATATTCCGTCCAAATCTGTTGAGACCACGGAATAAACACATAATTCAACCGGATGAACTCCTTCTTCGGCATTGGATTTCATTGTTATAAACTTGTAAACTTGCTAATTATTTTTTCTTTTACTTTGTTATACCCATTAATACAAACCTTCAATATTATTTTCTTAACTGTATTTCGGTGCAAACTTTGGTCGCTCTGCTTTTCAGATAGAAAAAAAATATACGTAGATTGAAGAACATACTATACTGGAACTTATGATTTTATCATATGATTAACGTGTTAGTCCCACATATACTGTAGATATGTATTATCAAGCTTTAATTTATAAGCAGAACTTTCAGCGTCCCTATTTTTCTTGTTTATTAATACTATGCATTTTTTTTATTTGGTATATAAAACTTATATTCATATATATCGAGAAGGAGGCCTTCAAGAGCTTCCATTAGTAAATTAAAGAATGTATTATTCCTTTGTCTCACCACCATCATCGTCTTCATCATCATCATCATCATCATCATCTTGGTCTTGGCCTTTGCCTTTGCCTTTGCCTTCTAGATTGTCCTTTGATTTTTGTTTTCCGGTACCTAGTACACCCTTTGCTATGAATCCAATAGTGCCTACACCTGCATTCACAACAGTTGTCCCGGCCTTAATACCCGTATTAATACCCAAGGTTGGTATGTCACCAACATTATTTGTTTGCTTAGATACTGAAAGCACAAACCTAGGTTCAAAATTAAACTCTAGGTTTAATATTCCCCCTTCCTTACTACTACGAGTCACGACTGGGACATCCATTTTTTTCATGCCACTTGGATCAATTTTCGCTAATGGCAGTACCGCTTGGCCAAGCAAATCGCTTGCACTTCCAGTATCTTTACCATATACATATATCACCAAATAGTCATTGATACGGTTTGATATAGTTATTGTTTTTGATTCATTCCACAGAGGGTCCAAAGTCTTTTTATCGGGCTTAGTTTTGAATAGACATTCTTTTGAATTGTTTAAATAGAATTTTAAAAATGGATCAGCACGAGAAGTTGATTTTAAGTTTTGGGCTCCTTTAGCTACAATTGTTAAATCACCAGAGTTTGTAATTGAGTCGGCTTGTGGAAGCTTTGAAGCAGTCACTGGATACCAAGCTGCCTGAACTACCAATTTTGCACTTGAATTACCAATTAAAGTTAAACTTGATGGTGAAGTATAACAATTTCTAACCAACTCTATAGTCGGAATAACAACTTCACAAATGCAATCATCTGCCTTGTTGCCATTCTTTCTCTTGGTTGCTCTAAATGTAGTTACAGACCATTCTAATTCGGGGATCATTGCATCGAAAACCCAACCAGTTTGAATGTTTCTAATGGAAACCCGTGGTGAAGTAAACCTAGAATGACCGTTTGAATCGAAGAAAGTCTGGACATATAGGCCTGGTTGAGGAAGTTCTCCATCAAGAACAGTTATAGCTATAACACCAGCACTGTATTGTAACAATTCATTGAGATCTAATTTAAGTTTATTGCTATACATATCTTCCTCTTCCTTTATTTCAAGTTCCTGTCTTTCCAAGACTTTCTTTTCCTTTTTTGATATCCTACTAACGTTATTTGCAGCAGTTTTCCGTTCTTCAAGTTTTTCTTTTTTGATGTTGAGTTTATTTAGAGCAGTGATTTCTTTTAAACTTAAAACAGGTAAAGTTGGATAGAATGATTCGTAATATGTAAGTTGACCCCGGGTACGGATCTTTTTAACTAAGTTGCCTGTTTTGGGGTTGTCATCAATTTTTTCAATAAACCTATCATCAGATCCTTTGTCAAATAAATCCTTAATAGGAACTTCAAATTTGCCAAGCAAGGAATCATGTCCAACGTGGTGTTTTCCCATACATTCTAATGAAACTTTTTGGTTTGGAGAAGGTAATGTAACATAGAGAGCTTGATTCCAGATTGGATTTTTTGTTTGTTGGACTGAGTTCGTTCTATCTTTCGTAACACCATTAACTAAAACCTTAGTATATGGTTCTATATCGCCCAATTTGTCTGAGATTTTTAAATCGGTAGCTTTGTTAATAAAAACTCTTATTACACCAACTGGTGGAGAATAGAAGAAATCGTTTGTTTTAGTCTCCAGTTTAACTGGCTTCCAAAATGTATTAACTTTGATGTCTCCTTTTCCGTCTTTCAATGGAATCCAGTTCATGCCGATTTCATGTCTATCGATTAAATCATTAAGCATTTGTACAGTAGATCCAATAGTGTTACCTTTTCCATCTTTTACCAGGAATCGGCATCTAGTACTTCTACGGTCCATAGTTAGGAATTCACGATGTGCATTCCATTCCAAGATACCATCTTTATTAACCTTTTTCGTGGTCAAAACTAACTTTGCATTTACGTATAATTCTGCATAAGCAGTAACTTTCTTCTCTAAGTTATCTAATCCACGATATTCTTCAAGAACAATTTTCGATAAGCCTGTATTTAAATCTGGGGCATCTTCTACCGTGCCATCTGGGAGTTGGATCTTTTCAAGAGTTGGATGGAAATATAAATCAAAATTTAAGGAACCGACATTAATTGAATTTCTTAAAAATTTTCCATTTAAATTCTTTGAAATAGGGTCACGACGTAACTTACTAATGTTAACATCTAATGCACCAATTATTTCGTCCTGCATATTCTCACGTTTGTTACATAATAAAATCGTTAGAGGTTCCGTAAATGAATTTAAGAGAACATAAACTGATTCATTCCAGTTTGCTCTGGGTGAATTTCTTGCGATTCCTGTTTTTCCCACTATATTTTTGGAAAACATTACCTGTAAGTATGGGTTAAAGTCGGATGAGAACATACCTTGTGGCCGTCTGATATTATAGGCATCTTTTACTTTTATAGCTAAAACACCCATAGATAACTCGGATTTCACTAATAACTGTGGAACGTTTAACTGGAGAGAGAAAGGTGGTAATAGCATTGGACCCATATATTTAGCAGCAAGTGTTCTCACAAGAGTGTATAATCCAGGGATCGCAAAAAGTTCCCAATTGAAAATGGAATCACCAAATAAATGGCAGACAAAATCTAGCTCTGGCACATTTAATAATTGAATATTGATAGTTTCTACATGGGGAAAAGGTGTCATTAATTGGAATTGTAGTCTTGCATCCACTTTAAAGGAAAGGTTTGAAACTGATACAGGAAATGTAAACCCTGCGATATTTGCTTTCACAACTACACTTTGGTTAACATAATTCTTCATTAGTTTAGAATTCATATCAGTGATATCGTGAGGTGTAAATGATACAGTCCAATCCATAACAGCAATATCGGAAGGTGAGTTCTGGAACGTTTTGACACGATCAATCCTAGGTGGTTTAACACCTAAAGTGAATTGATCAATCCATAAAGCTTTAATAAATTTTGGAATGGAAGGATGGTCTAAAAGAAGATTGTTTACTTCCTCAACTATCTTTTGGGATACTTCACCTTCTATAATCGGCCAATATTTTTGCAAAGTATAATTAAACCATTCCATAGACTCATAATCATTTTCAATCTTTTGAATAGCTAGTTCTTTTTCTACTAGCTCCCTAATGAGAACTCTTCGTTTTTTCGCAGAAGTTCTATAGTACAAGCAAGATACTGCAATAATTAAAAACACAGGAGATAATGAAAACTTGAAATAACCTAGTAAAAAAGATAAAATCCCACTAATAGCAAACACAGTAATTGCATGGTACCATTCTCCATAATATTTATCAGGCAATATATTGTTTAAAATAGTATCATTATTTAAGCCTAGAACCTCATCTTGTGGGGTCAATTGATCTTTTTCTTCCCAACCACCAACCTGTTTCCAACCTACGTATGATGCATCCATTTTGGTTCTTAGTGACTGTTTGGGAGTATACTTGATTTCTTTTTGTTTAGGCACATCTTCACTTGTCAATTTAGTGTTACCATCCGTTTCTTCCTGGATAGCTTCGAATCCGTTACTCTTACTATGTACGTCCAAATTTTGTGTATCTGGAGCCATTATTGGACTTATCTATTGTATAACTTCTTAGGTCTACTTTATATTTAAACTATAATTATTTATTTATTTTGGGCGGATTGATATTTCTGTTTGTTTTGTTTGTTATTGTTTGTTGTTGTTTGTTTTTGCATCGTAATTTTTCGATCCTTACATTGTATAGTAACAACTTTCTTCGAGAAAAAATATATTTATACACGTTTCTAAAGTAAAGTATCCCCAGATGAAGGATGCATATCAACAATTATTATTCTATATAAGTATATTAGGGTATCTATTAATATAATGAATGTAACTCTTGATTATAATACCTTTTACTTTTTTAATGGAATACTAACATCAATAGCAACTATTTTGAAACGAGTGTACCCATATCCCTTCGAGAGAATAGTTGTTTTCATTTTAATATCTCGCTTGTAATGCATTAAATGACTTATTTTTAAATTTTATAAAAGTACATACTATTATGTGTCCTTATGAGACTCTCCCTAAACTCCATCCTATTTCCTTTAAAATAATAATACTTTTACAGAACTCTTCTTCGTTAACAATGTCTTTAATACCTTACAAAGCACAATGGTATTATCGGATGTTATTAGAGAATGATCCTTATGATCTAAATAACTTGCATCTAAAATGATATCTAATTTGTCCTTACCTTGAAAAAATAGTTCAGATGCCTCTAAAATCTTTTCCATCCTTGTGGGTGTACAAACGAAATATTTAATATTTGAAAATTTCTTTGATTTGGTATCAAAAACAGTCTCGATTGTGTTTAAATCGTCTTTTAGTTTGTTCTTAGCAAATAACTTTACACAGTCTCTATTCTTATTCAATGTTCTAAACACATCAGCTACTCTAATGTTGGACATAGAAAAGATAATCGTCTTAGGAGCTTTTGAAAATTGTTGGACGAATTGAGTGATATCTTCTAAGCTGCGGTCTTTGTCATACTTTACAGTTGACAAGAAATCAGTCTTTTTAAGATATAATTCTTCCAGTTCTAGAGCACTTAAATCTGGGTTCTTTTCACGAATCAATGAGGTAAAGTATTCAGATATTTCTTCAGGGGTGGACTTTGGTAAACTCTTTCTCTTGGAAATTTCATATTGAATTTGTTCTTTTTTCTTATCCTGAAACTTGGAATTCTTCGAGAGTTTCTTCTGTCTTTTAGATTGTGGTTCCTTGTCTTCCTTTGGTGCTTCCTTTTCTTCAGAATCAGACTCTTCTAATGGTCTTTTATTCTCTTGTATTTCATCACACACCTCGATTTGTTGTTCATTTACGAAATCATCATCGTATAAAATACCATCATCTAAATCATCAGGGTTTGACATTATTTATTTTCTATTCGTTTATTTTTGCAAATATGGCATCCTGACATATCTATTCAGTCTCTCTGACGCTTTTATACAGTTATATCAGGTTTGTTTTTGTGATTCGCATCTCATCGCAAAATTTCAAGAAAAGAAAAAATTTTCAGTCAAATTCAAAAAATCCGTGCATTATCTCACTTTAATATGAAGAATTTTCAATGGTCAATGACATTGGAATAATGCTTTCTGTCGAAAAATATATTTGTTTTTATCTATACTAAACAATACTCGATTCTAAATAGTGTATTTAGTATCAGTGGCGTTTGGCGTTGTCTAGAAATTATATTCAGAGTAGTAACTCTGAAAATACTAAAACAAAGTAACTCCCTTGTTATTTATATACACCTATGAAAATTAAGGTATGAATCTCTAAGAAAAGTATGAAAAATTACACTCTGGATCTTTTCTTTTGTAACAAATTATTAAAATTTGTATATTACTTTATTTTTTCAAAATTATTTAATTTTTGTTTTCTTTGTGTCATATTCACCAAATCAAATAATGATAAAACCATTAAGTAAACAAACAATTTTATTTTGCTAAATGTTTAATAACACATAGAGATCTAATATGACAGTATAGTTACTAATTAGCTGATGATGTTAAATACTTAACACTATGCATTGTTGTGGTGTAAAGGAATTGATGTTTTTAAGCTATAAACTTTATAAAATCTGTATCTTTTTTAACGTGTTTATTCTCGTCTATCTCGTATAGTTTCTTTTGCAAAGCTTTTACCAGTCCCAAACTTGTGAACAACTAATTGAGCAGATGTTCTATTAATAGATAAACTAAAGAGACGAAATATTATTTATTCCACCTTAATCTTGTAATATTAATTTATAGTCAATTAATAATGGCATTACGATTATTATAAAAAGGGACAAAAATAAGGATCCAAGGAGAGCGATATTGCCTATATACTAATTGAAGGGGAAAAATAAACACCACCAATAAACAATGATAAACTAAATTATAACACTAAAAAACATCGACAACTGCAGGACTCGAACCTGCGCGGGCAGAGCCCAAAAGATTTCTAATCTTTCGCCTTAACCACTCGGCCAAGTTGCCTCACTTTGAGATTTTTATTGCCATGTAACCTAATTTTGATCAAGAAAAATAGCATAAAAATAAAGACGTAACTGATGCTATTTTGATCTGAATATATTAAGAGGGTCTAGCCAGTATTGAAAATAATAAGAAAACCTAAAAAATATTTAAAATTGCTGGAATAATAATGTGCTGAGACGGAGATTATATGGTACTATGAATATAATATGGGTGGTTTATAGGATATCAAGTGCTGAAACGGAGATTATATGGTACTATGAATATAATATGGGTGGTTTATAGGATATCAAGTTTAATACGAAGGTTACTAACAACCACGAACGCGATTGAAAACGAAACACGAAAATAAAACAATAGCATATAGAAAGTTATGAACGACACGAGTGTTCATATAAGGAAACAAATGTTTGACTACAAACAATTAACTTATAATGGTCACAGATGATGGTCAACGAGAATAGTATAACTTATCGACGATGTGAAAAATTTTCACACCTTACTTCACTTCCCAGAGACGTATAAATAGACCAATACTTCAAGTATACAATCTGATTGATATTGATTCTTAATTAATTAATTTATTTATTTATTTTACATAATTATTATTTTATAATAAAACCGAACTTTTATACAAAGATTACAAGTAGTAAAAGATATTTACTTCCTCTTCTAATCTAAATTTGCTTCGGCATACACTAATCAATAATGATATCTTCAAACAAGAATCAATCTTCTATCAGTGAGTATGTCTCTGAACGCTAACAACCACGAACGTGATTGATAACTATAGACATATAAATAGGCCAATACTTCAAGTATACAATCTGCTGGAATATTAACCAACAATAAGTTAATATTACAAGATTAAGGTAAAATAAGCAATATTTCATATCTTCAGTTCATCTATTAACAACATTTACAGTCATTTAGTTTTTCATTTAGTTTTTCACAAGTTCGCGCGTGGTAAAAACGAAACAAGAAAATTATGAGAAACAGAAAAGAATAAATACATTAAATAGGGAT
>JAJLYB010000057.1:0-78128 GCA_030674245.1 Jamesozyma piceae
TATGACTAACTAAGTATATAATATCTAACTATAATTCAGAGTGGAAGCGCAGATAGTTCGGATCGACAATCAATTGTTATTCGTTATTCAGATTGAGTAATTATTACTTGTCTTTTTTATCTATTAATCTAATATTCATAATCCTATGAACTCAGATTTCCAATGTCTATAAACTGGGAAATTATGCCACTATTTATACTTTTCGAATTCCTCAATTCTTGTTGGGGAATCCGATATATTTCTAATCATAACATCGAAGTTTACTGCTTATAGTGACTTCGGATTAATTTACTTCTTATGCTAACTTCGGATTAACTTGTTTCTCATAATAAATTATGATGCCGTATGTTCTCTATTTGTTTTAGGGTTTACCATCATGTCAAATATATTTTTAGGTGTTCTTATTAATTCAAATATTGGTTAAATTCTCTTAATAATTTTAGGTCAAAACTGGGTTACATTACAACAGAAAGCAAGAAAATATGGTTTCGTGGTCTAGTCGGTTATGGCAT
The DNA here is from genome assembly GCA_030674245.1 of Jamesozyma piceae. Lineage (NCBI taxonomy): Eukaryota > Fungi > Ascomycota > Saccharomycetes > Saccharomycetales > Saccharomycetaceae > Jamesozyma > Jamesozyma piceae. The sequence goes on from JAJLYB010000057.1 coordinate 513, forward strand.
CTGCTTAACACGCAGAACGTCCCCAGTTCGATCCTGGGCGAAATCATTCTTTTTATGAGAATCCCGCTCAATAATTTATTATACTTGCATTAATTTATAGAGAAGATACACTTTTTGGTACCAAAAATACAGTAATAAATATAGAGAATAGTTGAACAAGAATATTGCTTAAATATTTGTTTTTAAACTTCTTGATTATACTATTTCCACATTCATTAATGCATATATATGTAGTTCAACAAAAAAAAGTATATTATTTAATCAAATTTACAAGTTTCATTAATAGATTTCGCTAATCTTTCTAAGTAAACCCTATCGATTTCTCCAAATCCGTTATAATCTAAACAATCCAAATCAATCACCCCTATAGTTTTGTTATCATTCGAAATGATGGGAACAACGATTTCGCTCTTTGTTTCACCATCACATGCAATATGGTCCGGAAACTCATTAACATTAAATACGACTTGTGTATCTTGAGTAGATGCTGCAGTACCACACACCCCCTTACCAAATTCAATAGTCTGACAAGCTACTTTTCCTTGAAATGGACCTAATAATAATTCCTTTGCATTGTCATTTTTTACAATATAAAATCCGGCCCAGTTGACTTCAACATTCATTGATTTATATGCATGCCATAATAAGGATGCTGCATTTGCTAAGTTACATACCCAATTAGTTTGCCCTTTAGCCAAACTTTCGTAAGACATTATTAACATTTCTAATGTTTCATCTCGATGGGTGAACTCTTGGAAATTTGAATAATCAGCATGGTTCTTGATAGTATGGGACATCTTACAAAATAGTGTCAATGATTGAGGTTGAAACAACGGTTGATATTGAGTTTATATGAATACTTACTTTTTTATGTTAACGATGATTCTTTTATTGAAGAAATAGTAAAATGATTGATTTTTTTGCGAAATTACAGTGACACCTTATAGTGCGGAAAACTCAAAGATATAAACAAATGAAACAATAAAGCATAGAGAATAATATTTAGTTGGAACATAAAAAGACTCTTTAATAAATAAAGTGGAAAGAGCGATAAACCAAAAATACACAATAGCTGCTATGAGTGAAGAAAATAGTGATAATTTTCAATATATTTTACAATTAACGAAGGCACTAACCTCTGAATGTCGATCCACCAGGCAAGAAACTGATAAAATCGAATTACTTTTGAAGAGAGTAGCTAAACAATCTGCAATATCATATGAGAAGCTAGGGGAATCTGTACCAGAAGAAACAAGGGAAACTTACGAAAAGATATCAAGGCCTACGGACGTGGAACGTTTGATCATAGAAAATTATAGTCTCTTGTATCAAATAGAGCAGCAGGAATACATCAATAGCAAAGTTATAGAATTAATTAAAAATATTGAAGATCATTTGTATTCCATTAAACATTTCATAATTGAACAAAAACTTACAAGAGAACAAAATTTTAATAACTTCACATATGAAAATATCGAATCAAAAAAAACCATTGTAAAAGCTAGTATTCAGAGTCTGGGAAAGAAGAATACAATTAGCAAAGCAAATGTTGATGCTGCAGTAATTAAACTTCAGAATGTTTACAGAGAAATTGACTGGGAATTGATACCCAAGGAATCAAAAACATACAAAATTTTGAAGGAAAAGATAGATTACGTTGAGAATATGTATAATATTACGCTTATTAAATAGTTTTGGATATTGTAAAAATCCTAAATGCATATATATATTATAGTTTAAATTCTATTCGTGTTGGTCATTTAATTAGTTTGATAGCTGAAGTCATCGAATATCCATTGTAACCAGTCTTTTACATTACTTTTCAGCGCACGAAAAACTTGAGAACTAACGATTTTAGAACAGAATCCTTTATAAATGGTGTTCTTAGAATGGCATAGTGCCTGAAGATAGTTATCAAATGTCTCTTTATCAATACTATGATCTAGTTCGTCTGGAATCGGATGATTTTGTTTAATCAACGCTTGCTCAACCAGCTTTAATTTGTTATTGAACCTGCTAACGGTAATCTCAACATCCTTCATTCGGCTACCTAAAATATGAACGTTATATTTAAATTGAGATGTTAATGAAGCCAAGTCTTTCATCTCTTTTATTATAGCTGCATGCTTCATTTCAATATCATTTTGCTCATCTTGGAAACTCTTATCACTACTATTATATTTCGTATAGCACTGCTGCAATTCTACCAAGGAAGCTGTAAAATTGTTTCTCTCCAGTTCGCCTTTAAATTCTTCATTTAGAATACTCGATTCACTTGGGTCCATATGTTGATTAATTTTCATAGTTTTTTTTATACGTGCCAAGTCTCTTGCTAATTTAACAACTGATGCATCAAAAGGTAACCCCCATGACTCAACTTGACTTGAAATTTGGGAAAGAGAGTCCCTTCTACAGAGAAAAGATGAATCTGCATGTATATTATTTATTCCATCATTTATAAAAGGTATTGAATATCTCCTGAAATATTCTTTTTGATAAAGTCTATGAAGTTGACAATCAGTTGAAGTTAATGCTTTGCCATATTCATTGAATGACGACGGTTCTAGAGATGGGCTAGAATAGAGTATACTTCCATTCATATATGTACTAGATGAACCCATACTTTTATTATTTACGTCGAAAAATTGAGATATATCATTCATTGCAGGATTTTCATAGTTTTTGGGCTGGACCTGGAGTTCCAATATCTTTAACGGATTACCATGCTGAAAAGAGAAAGTTTCAAAATTCTCTAGGTTTAATTTCGACATATCCTTTTTTGAACCCTCTTTTTTTTCCCACAGCACAGCAAGAGACCCACCATGAATATTCTTAATCAATGCTGATAAATCAGTGGTTAAAATTTCATTTGAGAGGTGCATGAAATTGCCTCTGCCAGTAAAATCTTGAACAGTTGACTTGACTAACTTTTTAAATTTGAAAATATCTGTGTTTGATGATTTCACAGACACTCTGAATAATCTTTCTAATGTATCTCTATCCAGATATGTTCTCTTATGGCTCTTTGCAAAATTATATTTCTTTTGGAATGCAAAAATACCTGAATAAAATTCTTCTTCATCAAATGGATCTTTTGCAGGCATACATCCTTCTACCATTAATTTAAAGTAACAGGTTAACACTAAACTGGTAAGTGATGCAACTGTTGTTGGACCCATAGTGGCTTCGTTGCTAGGTCTTCCAATACCTAAGTAATATTTCCCGTACTGATCCCACCAGAGGTCAATAGCATCTTTTGTATAATTACACAACAAACCATCCTTCTTTTTAACAGCGTTGAATAGGTTGAAATAGCTCAATGATGTTTGTACTAATGTAACTAACCCAATAACGGGACAAATATCCGAAACTTTTTCGTTGTATTGATGGTTTACATTATTAGTTTCACTAGATTGGTATAGTTCTTGGGTTGGATTTTCAATATTACTCCCTGATGGTATGACTTGTTTAGGTTTCATAGGTATCTTATATAGTTGAGCAAACTTATTTGTTGCTGCATTGGATGGATCTTTGAATAATAGAGCTGATCTACCACCACAACGCATTCTTTTCAAATTATAATTTATTTTAAAATTTCCCCAGACTTCTCTTAAATCTCCACATGGAACATGCAATAAATTAAAATAGGAAGGGAAGGATGACAAACTGATAATGAATAGCGTATCATTTTGAATAACTTTTGGTTGAGAATGTTGTAATAATTCTGTGTAATATTCTTTGAATTTACCTGGCCAGAAATCTGGATTCTTTGGTAAGCCCACCCGCACAGCTGTAATATAGTCCTGTGGGTTCCCAGTATAGGATGTAATTAAAGTAGAAAGTTTTCTATTAGCTGTCCATTGTTCTACAATATAAATTTCGAAACCTTGGATCTGTATTTCTTCATAGCCGAGATTTTCATGCAATTCTATGTCTAAATGGTATAGAGCCCTTAAATCTGGAAAGACATAGTTTGCCAACTCGACTTCTGGAAGAGTTGCTACATCTGAGTTACCATCTTTGGCTATTTCTATAGGTGGAACTATACGAGATGGATCGAATGAGGCAGGTACATGGTAATAGTAGTTCATCTATAGTAAGCTTTAGGAGTTGAGAATTCCAAATATCTATTTGGATACTATATTCTCACTGACCAATGACTATTACTTTAGTTAAGCCAAAAATGTCATTACTTAATATGTCAAACCTATGTAATACTTTCTTATGCTAATTGAATTTGATGCGTGCCTACCTGAGTTTGGTACGAAATTTTTTGTTTGAAAAATAAACAAATACGGGTTTGAAGCTAAACCCGATCTTGTTCCTGATTCTTGATTTTTTAAATGGAACGGCTAACGCATTAACGCTTAACGTACATAAAAGATGTCATTTGGCTTGCATTGACATATTAAAGGTGAAAAGCAGACTAAAATTACTATTAAAGATCAAAACACAGATATTCTTCCGTTACTATACTCCATTTCCCGTGACATTTTACTATTGCCTGACATTCTGGGATATCTTTCATCATCTTCAGGATATAATTAATTACCTTTACCAAGAATAGGTCTTAAAACCAAATCTTCTTATCAGTATTTAGTATCCCCCAAATTTATGTCACCGAACTTCAATGGAATGGGTTCAACTTTTTTTCAAAATACTCCTTTCCCGTTGATAGGTTTAGTTAGCAAACACTCTGTTTATTGATGCATGCCAGTTTGACTATACAGGTACATACCGAGAATACAAAGATATGAAGCACACAGGTTTGGTATCATAAAAATCTAGATACCCAAATAAAGAGGAAACTGTTATCCATAATAATTTCTAGTAAAATATCAGAACACAATACATTACGATAAATTAAAGCAGTAATGTAAGAAACTAGTTTGCTAGCTATGATTTAAGTGTTAGGAATTCTGTTCATGCCACACTTTGTTGGATATTTTTCTTAAAATATGGTCCTGCCGCATGTGAAAAATTATAAAAAGGAAAAGCAAGAAACATGCTAGGAAAAGTTAGTCCTTTTTTGTATTAAATTTTGGATGCTGATGAACTACTTCTTCATAGACAACATTGCACAGGAAAAATAGGAGTTGACGTGATGTATTTACTTATAACTTTACCAGCCTGCTGGGATTTGAAAAGTTACTGTGTGTGCATGATCATACCTACTAAAATATCCGCGATGCTTTGAAATTGAGAGCTTTTTTAACATGAATATGATACCAAGTCTCTTGACAGGATACTTTTTAGTGGTTTGAAAAAATGAATAAACATATTTTATTTATCGTATCATGACATAATTTAGGAACTAAATCGATGGGTATCTTGTTTACTGTGTTTTCGTACTGTAAAGATTAAACTTTATTTAATATCAGGTACCAACCTAAGGTTATGTCACTCAAATAGGTAGTTTGCCGTCTTTTATCCCTATTATATTTCCATTAAGTTCAATTTAGGTTAGTGTATAAGACACGTAGTTAAAGATAACTACTTATTCTGTATATAGTTCAATAGAAAATATGCATAACCTGTGAATAGGGATTGAAAAGTGCTTCAATGGATATATTGCTCTCGGATATTTTCAAAACAACCAAACGATATTACTGCTTTATATCGTAGCCGCTATAAAACCATCAGGTTAATATGTAATGATGACATAAGCCGCTGGCCTTTCGACAGGAAACAAAGTAAACTTGTGAATATTAATAACCGCGTTTTGATAAGTAACGGTTTATCGCAGCAAATAAATATATACAGTACAAGGTAGACCTAATTAATTTTTTTCAATTTTCAGTGCATAACGTATATATTGTTATTTTTATTTCTCAAAAGGAACATCGATGCTGACAAAATGATTTTCCAATGCTCTTTTACTTGTCTGTATCTTTGAAGTAAAAAACAAGAACATTTCCTGAAATTTTATCACGTATTTATTCCTAGAAGGGTATCAAAAAACACGATTACATAATATTATTCAAGAGTCGAGATCGAATAAAAGAAATTAATTTCTTTTGCATATCTCTTGTATGGGTGAATAGCGTAGGAGGATTCAAGATAAAAAGCGATGGGGGCGGGCAAGATAAAACAAGAATACTGGGGAAACTTCAATGAGCAAGTCAAGTCATACACTGTTTTTTTTTATTTGTCTGCATGTGCAATTTCAATCACTATCGGGCATTTCGGTTCAAAAAAATAACAAGCAAAAAGGAATTTAGTACCCTTTACCGAAGCACGGAAAATGTTTAAATAACGTGGCAAATCGATAACATTACATACAGGGTAAGAAAAAAGCAATGTAAATGATGTTTAATTCCCTGTAGGTCAGAAACATCAATGTGGGACCGTGTTCAATCTTGATCTGTGACAAATGTTGGTTCTGTTACAACACAAAATAAATATATTAATGAAAATATCCATAATTAAGATTGAAGTTTATGTGTTGCTGTTAAAAATATCTTTGATCCTTGTACTGTGAATGAACTCTACAATGTCCGATCAGTACATAAATTTAAATATATAAAACAATATCTGGCGCGTATATAAAATATAAATAAATGGCCCATATAACCATTAAGGGGTTCTTAGGTTCTTAGTATTATCTCCGCTAGTTAATACAAGAGTTAAATTGCGTGAATTTATTTTATCAGATATAGTCGGATTATGTGAATCGAGGATTTAAGGGAAAGGAATAAAATAAGATTTATATTTGTGTAACTAGAGATAGTAAGGCTTGTGTTTATTTTTTTTGTCCGTATGCGTGCGCTGTTGTTTAGTTTTATCCATCTACGGGATTGAAAAAATATTAAGATATTTTTTCTTGTTTTGTAAATAGTGTGGATTTAAAAATGGAAATTTAAGGCCATGGAAAAAGTTGCTACCATGAGCAAATGCGAAAATACACAGGATAAGATTAAAGTTAAAGAAAGGGCTTTAAAGGGAGTAAGAAAAGTACGTAACTATTTTTTTATTTACCAACAACTACCTTTGTATGGCCTTAATTATACTTCCGTTAAAAGGAAAGTCTGAGTTTTTACACGTAAGGTACTCCGCAAAGTGGGTGGTCTGTTCTCTTGTATTTTATATTCACTATCGTACTCCTTAGGGGCCGTCCCACATAATAATTACTACTAACAAGGAATACTAAGTACCGAGGAGATAGAGATTAAGTTTGTCGCGTGTCTGTTTTAAATTACATATTGTGGGATATTAAGAGGAAAATTAGTAGTGGAAAAACTTAAGTAAGTGTATACTAGGGGCCAACATTAAATTACGAATCTGTGACCTTTTCAAACCCTGGAATCTCAGTCTTGGAATATATGAATATTTCTTATTAAAATTTTTTTCCTGGGGAAGTGGAACAAATACGAAACACCACTTTGGTATTTTTAAATACCCATAAACAAACCGGAGAGATGTTTCATTAACGGAGAAACAAGTGTAGAAATTGCTTTTATGAAAATACAATTACATCAATATTAGGTTGGGTGGAACGAAAGAATCATATCCGACTGTTTCTGGACAAAGGAGCGTTAGTGCAGAGTTTTCTTAGGAGAACAAATTCTTGAAAAGTAAAAAACAGAGTTATAAATTCTTGAAAACTCCATAGCCCCGCACCTGGCTGTAAAAAGAAAGGAAAAAACAGGGATTACCAACGGGAGAAAACAGAACCCACATATACTATACTATGCCCACTCCAGTGTGCAGAAAGCCCCGCACAATGACGAAATAAAAAAAAAGTGCAACAACAATAATACAAACAAATGCAGCAGCAGCTACTGCAGTAACAAGAGCAAAAAAACAACAGTAAGTATAACAGCAGTAGAAACACTTTTCATTTCTCACAACAAGAGCCCATGATGATCCATCTAGTTACTCACTAATCTGGTAAACAAAAAAAAAATAACGACTAAAGGAAACTTACAACATCTTTTCGCTGTTTATTTCTTGCTTTTTGCAGTTTGCGTTCATTCTAAATTCAAATAGACGTGATATACACTTTGCCGAAATTTGCAGAACCCACTTTGACAGATGTAATATTGCGAATAACTAATTAATTTATTAATTAAATCAAAAGATCTTCGAAACGGTTAAACCTGAAAAATTTTATTATTTCCGTAGAGTTTGTGTATTTTATTATCATAGTATATATAGACTAAGGATTCAGTATATATTTCCTTTTCTTCTTATTATACTTGGTTTTTTTGATTCGTTTTGTCTTCCTTGTTTCTAAAAAGTTTTTCAAATACAGCAATTTTTTCACTCCCCCCCCACACCTCCCTTTAAAAGTTATAATTATAATTACCATTATAATCAATTATTCATATACATATTCTAGTTCTTTAACGGCGTTATCTCGATTTGTAAATTATTAATCGTTTATTCACAAATTTATTTATCAATCCGAATTTAGCTATAATCAAGCTACAGTATACGATTTTTTTTGTTTGCCCCTCATTCCGTGATTAATATAATTTGTTTATTTTAATTTTTAACCATCCTCGAGGACTCTCAAAGAGACAAATTGTATATATACACTTTTTAATATACCAGTAGACTAAATTATATTATATTTTTTATTTTATTTTATTGTACAATTTCCGATCAATTGATGAACGAACAGTAAAATAATAGTCCAAGTTAATAAAATCAAATATAAGACAAATTGACTTACTAAATATTCTTTCAAAAACAAAAATCCCCATATTAATATTCTATTTATAAAAATAATATTCTGTTTCCTAATCCAAATTTGAATTTTATTATTTATTATTTATTCGCATTCTTTTTTTCATTTAATTAATTGATAAAAGAAACCAAAAACAAACCAAGCTAATAAGCAAACAATTACCATACACACAAACATACACAACAATGCCTTCTACAATTACTTCAAATAATCTAAAACAACAACAATTTCATGACACTACACATTCAAAATTACATTTCACCCCTTTAATACCAAAAGGTTTTAATAACAACAACCATAACAGCAATTCAATTATTAACAAAAAAATTAATTGCTTAGACAAAAAGTCAAATACCAACTCCCCTAGTCTAATCATTAAAACTTCAAAACGTTGGGTTTTACCACCAAGACCTAGGCCTGGTAGAAAGACTTCAACATGTAATTCATTGAATTCACCTGCAAAAAATGAAAAGAATAATTCATTATGTAATAATAAAAATACAAATACTAAAAATGACAGCAATGTTAATAATATTCACACAAATTTGCATAAAAATAAAAATAGTAGCACTAGTGCATCTATTAATAAAAAGGATTCAAAATCAAATGCTATTGACAAGAATTATAACCACAAGAAAAGACATGCATCATTAAATAACCACAACAATAACAACAATACCACCAAAACTAATTCTAATAGTAAAAAAATGGAATTAAATTATTTAGCATTCTTAAAATTCGAAGAAAATGATGAAGATACTAATAAAAGAACAATTTCAAATGACAGTGATATGACAATAAACTATCCGGCAAAGGATAACAATGAGAATATCAAAATTTCTACTAAATCTTTACCTTTATTATTAATTTCAAATCAAAACAATCCAAATTCAAATAATAATCTCACAAATGAAAACACTCCAGTTTCACTACCATCATCGATAGATAACAATAAAAGCATGAAAAATGATATTATTGATTATCCTACTTCTCCATTAGACTTATCACCAAGTTCTACAATCGTTTCGACCCCAAATAATGGTAACAATATCAATGCATTAAACGCTAACAGAAGATTTTCTGTTCCAGTGAAAAACCATAATTCTAAGAATGGTGAAGCTCTAACTACAATGCAAAGAGAAGAACAGAAATACCTTGATATTTATGATGAAATGGAGTTGTTTATTAATAATTCAAATAACACTGTTAATAACAATGCCAAGAAGAACAAACAGGAGGAGGATGATATTGATATGGATTTTGATTTATTTATTAATAATGAATTGAAGGAAACCACCAATATGAATAATAATGGAATCAAGACCACCACCACCACTAATGCATCATCTACGTCTATCAAGTATGAACGTATTCAAAAGACCCAAATAGATGAACCTCAACTGAACTTTGATAATGAGGATGAACTTTATAGTAACATTTGGGAATTTTTACCACGCTATACAAAGAAGAAAGATGCTAAGAAAGATGCTAAAGTAAAAACTGAAGAAGAAGATGATGATAATAGTAATAACAAAGGTAAAGAAAATGACAAGGAAAATTATTGCTATGTCGCACCATCTTTAGAAGAGTTGATGGAGGAGCAAGATAATTTTATGAATTTATTTGATGATAACTCCTCTATGACCTTTAACGAATTTAATGACAATATTAATTCTAACACTACACGTAATGATACTATGAATGATAATGATGATGATTTCGATATTTTGAAAGTCGAATCATTGTAATACAAAAAAATCAAAAAGCCAAAAAAAAAAAGTAACACATATTTATTTAATTTATACGTTATTTATTTATTTATTTACATTCGTATATATACATTCTTATATACCTACATTCACTTACACAAGTTCATAAGCATATTGAATAGTAGTATATATGACGAAGAAAAATAAAAAGTTTTAAACTGTTTCCACAATATTTTAATTTTTCCTTCATTCAATCCTCAGATTCCTCTTCATTATGTTCGAATTTTTACTGCTTGATTAATTCTTCGCGTATTTAGCTCACCTAAGTAAAATAATAAAAAAATAAAATGAAGCAAACATATTATTATACTTAAATGTACAAAAAAGATAGGTGATCAATGGCTAATCAAAACATAGATGATATAAGAAAAGAATTGAAGAAATGGGAACACGATTTCATCAATACTAACAAGAGATCTCCAACGAAAAATGATATAAGAAACAACCCCTCAATAAAATTAAAATACAAGCAATATTCATCATTGAAAAGAAATGAACCTCAGGAACGTAAACCAGTTCCCATGACGGATATAAAGAGTCCTGTAATATCGAATGATAAGAGTAATATAGTAGAGATTGGACCTACTCCACAAATATTTGGAAAGTCTATTAGCATCTTTGAAATGAGTTTGTCTCCAGTAAAGAAAAAATTGCTACTATTAGACGAAACTGAGGAGGAAATATCTGAGACAATAGAACAAGGGGAAGAAATATTGCAAGCGTCAGTTCAAGAGGAAGATGTATTTATTGAACTAACGACAACCAAGACTACACTTCAACCACCAAAGGCAGGGAAAAATTATGGGCCAAACTCGCCTTTAAAAATACCGCATGCAATACGGATTAAAACTCCAAAGAAGAGTTCCTTAGAAGGAGAATTAGTAGTTGAAGAAAGTGAGAATTTGTTAGTAACACCTCCAATATGGAAACGGACTACTACAAAATCGTTGAGAGATCTCGAAGATGAATTTATTGCTGCATCTTCTAACTTCAATCCATTTGAAGATGAAAATGCAAAAGAGGCACAGGAACAAACAGAACTACCACCGGTGGAATATAATGTTGAACTAGAATTTGGTGGGAAAAAAATAAAGAGACGAAAGAATCGTATTAGAAGAGTCAAGGAGGATGATATGAATGAAGATATAGACAAGCATATTGATATTCATTTAGAACTGAGAAATTTAAAGAAAAGACAATTAAAGACATATTTGAAACAAATGGGAGATGAAACCGAGACTGGGACTGAGGGTGTCAATGGAAACAACGCTCATTCTGAAATCAGTAACAATAAAAACGCTGTAGAAGAGGAACAAGAGCTGGCTAAGAAACCAATCAAGAAACGTCCAAAAAAATATAATTTAGTTAGTAATAACTTTAGAAGATTGAAGTTACCCACTAAAAAACGTAATACTAGATTCTTTTCAAGAAGACGTTAACTGGGTATGTTATGTGAACTACCTGTTGCTGTTCTTGCTGCTATTATTACACATAAGCATCGCGTGCCCTAGCGTGCCTAGGTTCGGCTGATCTCAAAACCCGTGGAAATAATGATTCGGCTGATCTCAAAACCCGTGGAAATAACGATTTGGTGTCTTAGGTAAGTCATGAATCAAATGCTACCATAGAAAAAAAGGACCCCACCGAAATGTAGATTATTAAGAACTTAACTAATCTTAAAATAGCGATGAGATATTCACAGTATATAAAATGATGGCATATTTAATGGATATTTATAGTAGTTTCTTGAATTCTGAAACTATTAAATAGTAAAAAAATCAAACAAATAAATAAATACATACATATTAATAATGAAAACAGATACTTCTATCAAGTGGGAATATAAAGATCCTTCTGAGACTAATTTCAAAGGTATAAATGCATTAGTGGTCGGTGGAACCGGTGGAATTGGACGTGCATTATCACAAGAATTAATTTCAAATGGTGCCAAAGTAACCGTGGTGGGACAAACACTACGTAGCGAACCTAATGATAATCTAACCTTCATTAAGAGTGATCTCAGCTTAATCAAAAATTGTGATAATGTTGTTCAGGAATTAAATTCAAAGGGTTGGACTTCTAATTTCACTCATGTTATATTTACTACAGGTATATTAGCTGCAAGACAAAAACAAGTCACTAGTGAAGGCGTTGAATTGGATATGGCTGTCAGTTATTTGAGCAGATACGAAATTCTAACAGGTATTGCTAAGGGTTTGCAAAAAAAGTTTACTACCGATGATAAGGTGTTTTTAAAGCCAAGAGTGTTTGTCATGGGCTTTCCAGGTAATAATCAGGTTGGTGAACCAGATAATTTGAATTCAGATAAACGTAAGTACTGTTTATTTGGCACACATATGAACACTGTTGCTGCTAATGAATCACTGGTACTTTACTCGGCGGAGCATTATAAAGGTCAATTTAACGCGTATGGTTTGAATCCTGGTGTTATGAATTCAAATATTCGTACTAATTTATTTGGTCAAAGCTCATATCTTAATCGTTTGATGGAATGGTGTATAAGTTGGAAAGCACAAAGCACTGAAACCTATGCAAAGAAAATTGTGCCATTGTTGGTTTCTCCAGATATTGAGAATAATAATGGTGCCATGTTTGATAATCAAGGTAATGGCTTATTAAAAACAACTGGGTTAGATGATAAAATTGTTAGGGAATTTATAAAGAGGTCAAATGTATTAGTTAACTTCGCCAAAAGTCAAAAACAGTAGTTTATATACTCTAGTCAACTTTTTTCCTATGACAATAGTTTATATATCATTAGTATGTAAGGATCCTAATTGATACCGCTAAATTCTAATTCTAATCCCTAAAGGTGACGTGATTCGTTAATTACAAGTAAAAATATTTCAGTTATCTCATTTTCACCTTTCCTCTCTCTCGATAAAATAAATTCATTGTTATCTTCTTTTTTTGCTCGTTTTCATTGTTGCAAACCCACGTCTTAAATAGCAAATACGTAGTGACGGTCATCAAATTCCCCAAAAAAACAAAGTCACTTTTAAGGATTGAGTAAGACAAGATTAAGCCGTAAACAATAGACGGTCATCTGACACTCAAATTATATCAAATCCATTTTGGAAGGAGGAGACATATATAAAGGTAATAAATCCAATATTCCTCTTGGAATCTCATACAATACAGTAATTCTATATAATTAATGATCACAATAAGAAATTGCCGGTTCATACTGAAAAACAAATGGATTTTAAATTCAAAATCATTTTCAGTATTGAATCAAGTAGAGTTAGCACCGCCAGATAAAATCCTAGGCTTAACGGAATTCTTCAACAAAGATTCGAATCCAAATAAGGTAAATTTAACAGTTGGTATATATAAAGATTCTCGAGGTAAAGTCACCACACTTCCATCAATTGCTCGAGCACAAAGAATAATAGACTCCGATCATGAACTAAATAAAAATTTATCCTATTTACCTATCAAAGGATGCAAAAAGTACTCTGATACCGTTTTAAATTTTTTATTTAATGAATCATGCCACAACTCTAATGATTCTACTGTTAAGAACAATGGTTTAGAATTGTTGAATAACGATAACATTTCATTTATACAAACTTTAAGTGGGACAGGTGCATTGGCTATAACGGCAAATTTTTTGTCTACTTTTATATCAAATAAAATTTGGATCCCAAATTACACATGGGCAAACCATTTAAATATAGTTAATAGAAACGGGTTTGATGAGATCAACTATTATTCATACTATGATATTGAAACTGGGACTATATCAGTGGATAAATGGTTGAATGAACTAAAAGAGAAAGTGACAAACGATAAATCAAAAGTGCCACATTGTATTATATTGCATGCCTGTTGTCATAATCCAACAGGTATGGATCCCTCAAAAGAAGAATGGCGAAGAATAATAGATACTATACATGAGTTAAAGATGACACCAATTATAGATATGGCATACCAAGGTCTTGAATCAGGGGATTTGACCCAAGATGCTTATGTGTTACGAATGTGTCTAGAATCAGATAAAATGTGGAATAACGGATTATTTTTGTGTCAGTCCTTTGCAAAGAATATGGGATTGTATGGTGAAAGAGTAGGCTCATTAAGTGTTGTAACGCCATTAAATTCGGATCCAAAAATCAAATTAGCCATTGATTCACAATTGAAAAAAATCATTAGATCACTTTACTCATCTCCACCAGGTTATGGATCTCGTGTAGCAAACTTAGTGCTAAGTGATGAGGATTTAAAATTACAGTGGTATAAGGATGTTGATTTTATGGTTAGTAGGTTGCACTCAGTAAGAAATAAAATGTTTGAAAAATTACAATGGCAAGATTTAATCAATCAGAAACAACAACATGGTATGTTTTTCTTCACAAGATTTAGTCAAAAACAAGTTGATAGACTGAGAAATCAGTATTCCATTTATTTGACAGATGATGGTAGGTTATCATTAAGCGGCTTGAATGATTCAAATATAAATTATGTTTGTAATGCATTACAAGAGGTTACAAACGGATGCGATACTTAGCGGGCGCATGTAGGTATATGTAGATAGTTATGGTCATGGTTCGTAATTTATAATTCATCAAGTATATATTTAAACGTTACGTATTTATTCTACCTAAATTTTGGAGACTTTATCACGTTTTTTTTGTTATATGACTGTTTCCTTTCTTTCTCTGTAGTTGAAAGACTTATGGTGTGTGTACATATTCAGTATCTTGATGATAAGTATTACTCCTGATAGTAAGTCTATTAATTTTTGAGTATTCTTAGTGTTATTTTATTTAATAGATTAATATCAGTTTTATTCTTCTGCGTGTAACTTATTGTTCTTATCATTTTCTTCGCATATATTCCCTCTTATTCATTTTTACTGATAAGAGGAGAAATTTAAAGCTTTAAAATCACATATTGTTTTAGAAAAAAAAAAGTTGATGCCGGTTGTAGATCGATGCTGTGAAGTAGTGGGAGTAGCAGTAGTATAGCATTAAATATGAAAAAGGAAAAATGAGACGTTATATTAGATGTTATGTTACAATCTCTATAAGTATAAGTCATTAGAATATATGTATCTTATAATCGTTTTATATACATACAAATAGCTTTTAACCATATCATAAAATTGAGTTTCTAATGATTTGGTTTCCACGTGTGCTTTTTGGTTTGTTTAAAGCAATAGTTAATAAGATCAGAGTAAGTGTACTACAGGCACTACAAAAAGAAATTTTTGAATTCTTTTAATTTAGACATTTATATTACTTGCTATAGTGTTATATATTATTATATTTAATTACCGCCGTTATGACACAGTATAATGCAGAAGAGTGGAGAGAACGAAAAAAATACAGAAAGGGAAGAAATAGAAGAGAATTCATTCAACAGTAACTGATTTGGCCAAATTTCTTGGAAAATCAACATCGATACCCCTATTGACGGCTAGCCAATATGATATTAATTGTAATGGAATAATATTTAATAGACCTTGTAAACAATCAACAGTTTGTGGAACTTCCAATAAGGCAAGTTTCGATGATTCGGCCTTCTTAGTCCATACATCGTCATTTTCATTACAAATAATAATTGGATGACCTTTTCTAGCAGTAACTTGTTCAATTGAAGAAACAACTTTTGGGAACAATGAATCCCTTGTACCAAATGCGATGATTGGTAAATTTTCATCGACAAGGGCTAAGACACCATGTTTTAATTCACCTGCAAGGACACCTTCAGAATGCATGTATGATATTTCTTTGATCTTCAAGGCACCTTCTAATGCACTAGCAAATTGATAACCTCTACCCAATATTAATAATGATTTTTGAGCATCTAGTTCGTTTTTACATAATCTTTTGATCTCTGGTTCCAATTTAAGAACTTGTTTGATTTGGCTTGGGATTAATTTTAAACCCTGAATAATTGCCCTTGTTCTGTCTAGTTTCGAAACCCTGTCATCAGATAAAGATAATGCAAACATTACCAATGCGATGTATTGGGAAGTGTAAGCCTTTGTTGACGCAACACCAATTTCTGGACCTGCGTTGATATGAACACCACAATGAGTTGCTCTTGAAAGTGAAGAGCCTACGGTGTTGACAATACCTACAGTTAAAGCACCCCTTTCTAAACAATAGTTTAATGCAAGCATAGTATCGGCAGTTTCACCACTTTGTGACACAAAGATGCAAATATCGTCTCTAAATACTGGTGATTTCCTATCTAAGAAATCAGAAGCTAATTCAACACTTACTGGAATCTCTGATAATTCTTCAAAGATAGCTCTAGTGGCTAAGCATGAATGGTATGAGGTGCCACATGCAATCATTATGAGTCTACGAGCTCTTCTAATAGCAGGTAGCCAAGCCTTTAGTCCACCTAGAGTAATCGCATTGTTGTCAAAATCAATTCTACCTCTCATAGTATTAAAAGTTGACTCAGGTTGTTCGTAAATTTCCTTTTGCATGAAATGTTTGTAAGGACCTTTCATGATTTGGGCTAACTCCATTTCTAAAGTTTGAATTGATCTGGTCATTGATGCGCCTACTTCTCTTCTTGATCTATGTATGTGTAATTCACCATCATAGATATGAGCAATATCATCGTCTTCTAAGAATAAAACTTTTTTGGTGTGCTTGATAACAGAGGATGCATCTGATGATAAAAAGAATTCTACAGGTGTAGGAGATCCATCTTCAGATAAGAAGGCTCTTGACTGTGAATGTCTTAGGTTGAAATCGTTAGCTGCAATTGGTAATAGATTATCCTCATGAGAAATGTGATTGCCATTGCCATTTAAGAAGGCGTTTGGATTTTTCCTGTTGTTGGTAACTGTGATGCTCTCGTTGTTTGATATGACTTTACCATTTGCAGAGATTAATGGAGTCTCTGGTTTCCCTAGGTTACTATCATCAGGGAATTCAATATCAACAAAGTCGACTTTTAACTTTTTTTCAGATTTAACACCAATTAGCAATGGAGAACCCTTTCTTGTTGCGATGACCTCGTTTGGATAATGAGAAGATCTACATAGTAAACCATAGGAGCCTTCCAGTTCTAACAAAACTAATTTTGTTAATTCATGGAAATCCAATTCATGGCCATTTTGATAGTTAATATCGTATAAATGTTTAAACAATTTAGCAATACATTCAGTATCTGTTTCACTTTCAAATTTATAACCTTTGTTTACCAAGAGAGTTTTCAATTCTCTAAAGTTTGTAATAATACCATTGTGGACAATAACGAACTCGTTATTTGCATCAGAAGTTTGTGGATGACAGTTGATTTTCTTTGGTTCACCGTGAGTTGCCCATCTTGTATGTGCAATACCACTGTGACTAACAAATGTGACGTCTCTATTTGGATTCTGTTTTGCGATTTCTTCCTTCAAAGCACCAACTTTACCAATTTGTTTGATAAGTAAAGTAGAGTCTAATTCATCGCCATCAATGGCGATACCGGTTGAATCATATCCTCTGTATTCCAGACGTTCTAGTCCTTCAACTAAGGTATCAATAATTTCTCCTCTTGATCTTTCTACTAAATAGTTGCAGTAACCGAAAATACCACACATGATTTATTTATTTATTTATTTATAATGTAATGATTAGTTCGTTTGTTTATTGTAATTATATTATTCTCGTGTTTCCCTTTTTGAGTTTGGATTTTCTTTTTTTTGTAAATTAAGTCGTTGCTTTTATAAATAAGTAAATATGAATGTACGTACACCTATTACTCGAGAAAGAAGACAACTATATGGATTTGTAAACGAGACGATTGAAGTTATACTATATGATTATAGTAACTATAAATAAACAGGAAAATATGAAACAACAAGTTTAACAAACATATAGGTTTAAGATGTGTTCTATTTTTATAACTACTCCAAGTTGAGGTAGGTGGAACAAAAAATCGGATTGTGTTTTGGTTCGTTTTCCTTCTCTGTGAACAAAATCAAACCACTGATATATTTATATTACCCAAAACGGATATAATGACAACAATGCAATTTGAATCAAAAAAAGGAATCCGCTGTGACTAGGGTTAGGAGTTAGGGCTTGTAATTGTTTAAGGGATCTTCTCGCAGTCAATCCGGATACAATATTAGGGTACAGTACGGTTGTGTATCCGTTTGGCCCGGTCTCTTGCATGTTTGCTACTATAAAAATTGGGCTCTACTGGAATTGTCAGTTTTCGGCTGGAAATGAATATAGGGCTTGGTAATTTCCGCAAAAAAACAAATTTTAACCCTACACGGCCAGGTCACAAGTCACGAGATCTGGCCATTTTGGTCTTGAATCATCTAGAACCAACTGGGGAAAAAGATAGATGTGCCATCTAAGTAACAAACTAAAAGAGGCTTATATATATATACACATTAATACACTATCATCTAGAAATACAAGCACAAAGGTGTTGAAGGTAGAATATAAATAGGTACGTATATTTACATTATTAGACACTCTCTTACTCTCTTATAGATCGCCATAGTTGTCATAAACTTTTCTCCAATTGTCGTAAAAGCCATTGAAGAATTTAATACCCAAACCTACATCTCTTGAACCAGTGGCAGCTCTAATACTGTGCATGGATAACTGAGCAATACCTAAATCAACCGTACGTGCTCCAGTTAAACTTAACGTTGGACCAATGGTTCCACCAGATCTAGAATTGTTCTTGATTTGGAAGTATTGTAGCTTGTCATCGTTCAATTTGGCTAGTTCTTCAACAAAGGCTAAACCTGTATTATCGGTTGACATATGTGCATTAGGATCTAATGAAATTGTTACACCGACATTTGGTTTAGGTGAATGCTCCTTCATGTAAACCTCCTTGAAGTTTGGATTGAACATGTGGTTAACATCTGCAGATATAATGATTGAATTAGCATACAAAGTACGTAAGTCAACTTCTGAGTGGTCTAAATGGGCATGAGACACACGTTCGATAACAGATTCCAATAGTCCACCTTTAGCACCCGGTCTAGTTAATGAACCAACTTCTTCGTTATCGAATAATGCAAGAACAGAGAACTCATCGCTAGTATCAACATTAACACTCTTGGAAAAGTTATTTAAGGCCCAGATAGCAGCAAAACTACATAATCTATCATCTAGACGTGGAGCAAAGATGAAATCTTTGTGAATACCACCAATGGATCCCTTTTGAACATCAAACATGTCCATGTCAAGCTGGACCATTTGTGAAACCTTGATATTAGCCAATTTGGCAATGTATCTCAACAAATGAATTGGGTGCTTGCAGCACAATGGAGATTTCTTTTCATCCTCAGTGGGTTCAGGGGTTTCAGTAGAGTACCCAATGATTGGAACTGCTTGGTCTTCCTTATCGAATGGGCCATCTGCTGGAGTTCCAAAATGTGGGGCCAAAGAAGCAATTTTACCGATTGGATAAGGAGTTGAATCGACAAGAACGTTCTTGACTTCATTAGAACCATCTTCCTTGTACAAGACACGGCCACCGATACCTAGGTCTCTATCAAACCATGGTTGGCCTAGAGTGCCACCATAAGGAGCAACACCTAATAAGACGAAGTCTTCCACTTTATCTTTAACAGATGCAGGTTTGAGCTTAGCGGCTAAGGAATCAATATGAGACGCAATGATACCTGCACCTCTGTCGTTCTTCCAATTTTTACCGATTATGAATGCAGATAAACTGGTGCCGTTTCTAATAGTATAAAATTTTCCACCATTCTTGCCAATAGAAGTATTCCATTGTTCCTTTTCACTAAGATATTTAAAACCATTATTTTCTAATGTTTTAGCAGCGTACTGAACCACATGGTATATAGTTGGATTTTGGTACGTGAAATCGATAAATGATTGGGCCCAATCCTCATCTGAGAACTTAGAAGTGGTTGCTTTCTTTGCGTTTAACTCAGAATTAGAAGAAACATTAGTTGAAGTGGAAGCCATCAATTCAGCTTGTGTTGGCTGTTTTCCAAGAGTCAACATCTCTAAAGTCTTTTTTAATTGCTCTATGATTGCTAACTGTTCGTCCATATTTATTTGATTTTTGTTGGTGTTTTTAGTAGAGTGAATTCAGAAGGAGATAAACAAATTGACTTCCAATTCGATTATATAAAAGTCACTTTATGATTTTATATGTATACTTCTTATATAAATGTGTACTATATAAGAATTAATAAATTAATGTATTAGATGTGATCCTGAGATATTGCTTGCATATATATAACTTCCAATTGGTATTGGGATTTCTAGATAAAAGAAGTTACAATGCCAGATCTGAGCATATAATATTCTCTCAAGAGTCAATTAGTAAGATGTAATCCCCAAGCGGCATAGTCACCCTTATCAGAACCGTACACTGCATATTGGAAACACCCTTTTTTTGTCTTACACACTGGGTATTGCTGTTCGTTTGCAATGATAGTTAATTCATGCGGTACTAATCGTAAAGTACGATATTCTGCAAGCATGTGATATGTATCGTGTGATATGATATTGTTGGTACTAACCCATACATTCTTGGTTTTACACGAAATTTTCATTGCAAGTCAAAAATGGAGATTTGTTGTTAACATTTGGCGTGTCTTTTCACCCTTTTCGCGTATCTCAGTTAAGCAGAACAGATGTTACTGTTGATGTTGAGCCATGAATACAAGAAATCTTCGATGGTGCAATCGCAAAAGGCTAGTTGTAAATTTGTCAATTTGTCAATTTGGTGCAACATCCTGACTGTAGTTATAGTGCAGACGCAAATGTTTATACACACGCCTTAGACTACCGCCACCAAGATAATTTGGCATCTTAACGTGTAATCCTTGTACCCATTTGTATCAGATAGAGTGAACTCTCATTTCATTCTTGGAAACGTTCCTACTGAAATCAATTAATTATTCGAAATAGTAGTTACAAACATTAATCGATTGTGATTTTGAACGACTGGATATTTTGTCTCTTCGACACCATTTGTGTTTATTATATATTTATTTATTTATATATATATATATATATTTAGAAACAACACAATATAATTATCGTTTCCTATTAGTCAAAGAGAGGTTAAGGCTAAATAATCATCAACATCGAAGTAGAATACCATACACTATTCAATCAAATAAATTATAGAGTACACTACAGTTAATCACGAAAAACTTTTTTTTTCTATTTATACCAATCATATATTTCGACAAAATCAATCCATTCCTTTAGCACCAATAGCACAGGTAGCAAAAACAATCATATACCAACTAATATTCATTCCTTTTCACAATAGTATACAAATAATAAACATTAATCACTATCATAACCATGACTGTTTCTACTTCAAAAGTCACCAAAACACAGACTTCAACTCTTGCTAAAAATGCAGCAAGAAACGCCATGAATAAAAAACCAGCAAATAATAATGGTACTACTCAAATCACATCAGCTTCTCACATTCAAAGAGTAGTTCAATCTGTAACAGATGCTACAAAGAGGCTCTCACAAGCTGAATCAACAGTAAGTGCAAACACGAAATCATCAAAGAGAAAATCAAGAGACACTATTGGACCTTGGAAACTAGGCAAGACTCTTGGTAAGGGCTCTTCTGGAAGAGTTAGATTAGCTAAAAATATAGAGACTGGCCAACTAGCTGCTATCAAGATTGTTCAAAAGAAAAAATGTTCAAAATCAGATAAAAACTCAAATTCTTACACCCCATCACCAGTAAACTCATACAATTCATACAATTCTTCTTCCTCTACTACTTCTAATACTTCAAGTGCACCAACTGCAACGTATACACCTCATCAAAATAATAATAATAACAATAACAAAGATACAAACAGTCCGATTAACCCGTATGGTATTGAACGTGAAATCGTCATTATGAAATTAATATCACATTCAAACGTCATGGCATTATATGAAGTCTGGGAAAATAAATCAGAATTATTTCTAGTCTTGGAATATGTAGATGGCGGTGAATTATTCGACTATCTGGTATCAAGAGGTAAACTACCAGAAAGAGAAGCCGTACGTTATTTTAAACAGATTGTCGAAGGTGTCTCGTATTGCCATTCGTTCAATATATGCCATCGTGATCTAAAACCAGAAAATTTATTGTTAGATAAGAAAAATAAGTCTATAAAGATTGCAGATTTTGGTATGGCTGCCCTAGAGCTACCCAATAAATTACTAGAAACATCGTGTGGTTCTCCTCACTACGCATCTCCAGAAATTGTTATGGGTAAACCATACCACGGTAGCCCAAGTGATGTTTGGTCCTGTGGTATTATTTTATTCGCTTTATTAACAGGTCATTTACCATTTAACGATAATAACATTAAAAAATTACTATTGAAGGTTCAATCAGGCAGGTATCAAATGCCACACAACATATCTAAGGAAGCTAAAGATTTGATATCAAGGATTCTTGTAGTGAATCCACAAAAGAGAATTCAAACAAACGATATCTTGAATCATCCTTTAATTACTAAATACGAAAAAATGCCTTACAAAAATCCAAAGGGAAATAGAAACGTTGGAAAAGGTAAATCAAATTCTAATCTACATGTTTTGGATTCAGTAAACTCGGCAGTGATGAATTTGCATTCAAGAAATGATATTGATGAATCTATATTAAAGAATCTACAGATATTATGGCATGGTACATCTCGTGAAATAATAATTGCGAAATTATTACAGCAACCAATGTCTGAAGAGAAACTATTCTATTCCCTATTACTACAATACAAACAAAGAAATTCAATTCCTTTGATTAACAATATACCGCAGCAAGCAAAAAACAAGGCAAATATTTCAAGTTCACTGGTTACATCTACTGTAATTCAAAATGTAGTCTCTAATTCTAACTCCCCGGCTGCTAGTGAGCAAACTGAAAAATCTTCAACGGATTTGTCTGATGACCTAAATACCCCAAGACTATTGCAAAAGTCTCAATTTAGTATCCCGGGTTTGGTTTCACCATCTGTAGAAACAAATATACCAACTTTGCCACCCTCTGTGCCAATTTTCCCAGCATCATCCTCTAAAGTCTTCAGAAAGAGTGGTTCTACAATGTCACTTCAATCCAAGAAATCGATGGTATCATCAAATTCTAAGCTATCTCTTCATAGATCAAATTCTAGGAGGTCACTTACTGCATCATCGAAAAAATCATTGCATAACAAAACTCCAGCAGTTCCAAGAAAAACTTTGCAAAATTCAGAATCTAAGAGATCCCTGTATTCTCTGCAATCGATTTCAAAGCGTTCGATTAACTTGAATGAATATTTAACTACTGACATAACAGACAATACTTTCCCAACTTCTAACTTACCGCCATTACCTGAATTGGAGTCCAATAACGAATTCGAAATATTGTGTGAACAAATCCTTTTCGGCAATGGTCTTGATAATATATTAGAAGAACAGGAAGATGATTCAAAATCTAGAAATACAACAGAGCAAGAATGTACAGTCACTAGGGATAGCGATAGTGCAACAACATTGACCAAATCCAACGTCACATTAGACCATTCGCCTATTGTATCGAATATTGAGCCTGCTTTCCGTTTCATTGACCATGAAAAAGCATTTGGAGGTGAAAATATAACAGATTCTAGTGAAAATGCTTCAAAATATAATGGAAATACTCCAGAATATAACAAGGCACCTGCAGGACTTGAGAGAACTCCATTTAAAGATATAACAAATTCTTTTGCAGGGCATACTAATGACTTCAGTTTTACTAAAAAAGAAAATATGAAGGACTACTATAAGACACCTCCTCAAAACTATGGAAATATCTCTAATGAATTAGATCAGACTAACTGTCATAACGATGAGATTCTTGTCAGCAAGAACGGATATAATTCAACTCTTGAAAATAAAAATCGTATAACTTCTGCGCCAGTTCAACCAGATTCCCAATTTTCATTAGATCCCCGTCGTAATGTCTCTCAACCGGGAGATGGGAAATTAACAAGTTTGTTAAGTAGTTTAACTAAAAAAAAGTCGCACTCTAGATCGAAATCAAGAATTCATCGCACCAAGGAAATGGAGCAAGAATGGACTTACAAACGTGGCTCTCTATTCGATGCAGTAAATAGTACAATTGGAAAGTCTAATGGCGTAAAAGTAATGAGTAACAGTAACGCTATACGTCCTCCTAGTGCAGTATACTCAGTAGGCTCTGAAATCACAGATCCAAGCATTTTAGCACACTCAAGCACCATTCAAAAACCCTCGTTATCTAGGCCCACTTCTTCCTTGAACCACACTGGAACATTCGGAGATCTAAGCCGTTACTTGAGTAATGAAATAGATGATAGTCATATTTTAAGTGACAAACATTCAAGATATGCCGGCAAATCAACTCCATTACGTAAACAGTCTACCAAAATTTCATTAGCTCCAAAATCGAACTTAACATTTGGGTTAACTGGCAAACCTCACCAAAGTAGTAGAAATTCGTCAATCGAGAGTAACTTCAATGGTGATGAAATATCTGATATGACATTTGCTATGGAGATCCCAACAGATATATTCACTGCACATGCTGTTCAAATTTCAAATGGTAATCATTTAGAGCCAGCGATGTCGGTTTCAACAAATATTAAAGAGAGTCAGCAAAGGAAAAACAAAACTAGTATTGAGGGGCTTGGAGAAAATAACAGCGACCACAGTCTTGATGACAATAAAGCATTTACTCAATCAGTGAATATATTTGAGGATGCGATAACTGACGCCACTTCTTACTTAACTGCTTCCTCTGGAGAATCTCAAACTAATATCCATAAAAAGGCCATCTCGATAGACACCTTAAATACAACAAACGTTATTGCTCCAAATACTGATGTAAGAGTTAGCTTATATGTTAATAACTATAATAATATTGAAACAACTGATAAGGTCATGCCACGTGAAACTACGGAGGAATTGATTTCGAGATTTAAACTCTCGCCAGAAGGCTCTACCAATCATCTCCTTCAGAAGAGATTTTCTATGGCTCCCTCAAAAAGACAATCCGATGCATTGCATATGTCTCAAAGTATGATGTCTATGTTTAAAGATTTAGAAGAAGGACAAGTTGAGAAAGCATCACAAGCTGATTTATTAAGTTCTAATTTGAGTATTAAGGACCATGAAGTAAAAGGACAAGATAAGCAGAATAGAGTTACCATGCTATTTGATGATTGTGATGAACATGAGCTAATGCCACCAAAAGAAGTGGCATTGAAGAATATTTCAGATATAGCAAAACCTGCATTAAGATCACCAGTTCAAATTTCGGATGAATTAGTCACTGAAGTAACAGGGCATCAATTAGAAAACACCACTAAAGTTACACATGATATTAAAGCACATTTAACCTCAACAGATGTTAGCAAGCAAAAGGATATTAAACAAAATAAAAGGGATAGAGCTGAGAATGCAGATCCAACTGGTCCCGAAACAGATGCTAATACCGTCAAGAAAAGTAAGGAGCCTGTAGCTCCAAACACTCCATCAACTAGACCAACTTGGTTAAGCAAATTATTTAGTGGGTTTAAGCCTCATTCTACGGCTTCTAAACTTTCAGAAGATCATGTTACTCGTATAGCATTCGATGATTTACATCTGTTAACTCTAACTGCATTTGGTAAAGAAGGTATTGATTACCACCTTAAAACTCTGGACAGAAAGAACCAAAAAGAAAGGGTAGAGTATGATTGTAAATTTGTACAAGGTAATTTTAAATTTAAAATTAAGATTTCAAGCACAGGAAAGTCATCTATCATTACAATTAAAAAGAAGAGTAGGAGTAATGGTAATGGGTCAGAAGCTGCTTTCAAAAAATTTAATAAGGATATTTCTGGGCTCATTAAGGAACTAGAAGCTAAATAGATAATCTGTTTCTAGTTGTAGATAAAATGTTTATACAGAGATTTATATACAATTATAATAATAAAAGTACTATTGTGTTTAATAAAAATAAAAGTACAAAAAGTCTGCTCATAGGTTTGTTACATAAACGAAACTAGTTTAGTCTTCGGGTGAAGAACTCAAGTAAAGATCTTCTTCTCTCTGGTCTATTTCTGAATCCTCGATGAGAGTATCATATACATAGTCTGTATCTTCTGTATCTTCAAGTAACTCTCCATTGTTAGCATCCAACTCTTCCTGTAAGTACTCAGAATAAGTTTTCTTAATTTCTTCCTGTTTATCTTCTGCGAAAGGAACATCTTCCAGGTCAATATACGAATAATCAAATTCCCAGAAAGCACCCAAATCTTTATTAATAATTGCTAGTGAAATGGTTGTTAAAACCATGTAACCAATGATAATATACAAAAAATATGTGTCATTAATACCGTATGAGTTTCCTGAAATTAACAAAGTAACCAAACTTAAAATGTAAGCAATTAGTGAGTTCATAAAGTATTTATTCATATATGACCAATTTAGGAAGTGAAACTCTTCTTCGGGATGGTCCAAATGCCATTTCCAAATATCAAATTTATAACACATCAAAATAATAGTTCCAGGCAAAATCACGTAAATCAAATTTAACTCAATTGGTGTTTCGGTACTGCTGAAATTGAATATAAAATATGTCAGCGTACTTGATAGGAAAGTTTTATTGAAATTATCAGATATAATTGTCAGTTGTTTGAAATATATGATCAGCATTAAACCTGCTAGTTTGGTATTCCCTAAATTAAACAATTGGATACTTGTTATAACATAGCTCATTTTGATTAAGTTATTTGCCAATAAGCAGTTAGGTTTGAAATAAATGTAAACATTGAGCACAATGGCTAGTATGACAGACATAAAGTTTGTTAAAAAATTTCCTTTTGAGGAAACAGAGCATAATCTTGAAGCTCTATTCAAAACCCGTACTCTTTCTGATATTGATAAATTGCCAATGCTATTACCTTTAGGTTTTTTATTTATTAAAGAGTGGATGTTTCTTCTAAAAGAAGCTAGCACATAAGAATAAATGTAAACACTAATAGTAATATTTGGCAATATTTGAACAATTGTCAATACTTTTTTATTATTAATTAAGATTTTTCCCGCAAACTTTTGTTTAAATATGACTGTACCTACAACAGCAAAATATAGCACATTTAAACATAACATTAAAAGGATCCAAATATAACGTCTATTTTTCTTTTTGCTACTTTTTGAAATAGTTTTAGGACGTTCATATATACCCAAATTGATATCCCTGTATACTGTGATATCTGACTTGTCATATAGGTTGTGACTATCTGTTGGGGGTAAAGCTGTATTTGGAATCGAATTGATCGAGATGAATGCACCTACAATAACTATAGCACCTACAGTAATTAACAAACTCAGCATATTAATATTTGCTTTTAGTGAAGTGAGTATATTTTGTAAACTTAATGCGTTGGCTAGTTTTACAGTACCAAAGTTTGAAAGCTGACTTTCTCTTTTAGAGTCATCATTAACTATGTCGTTGATTTTAGCAAATACTTGCTCTAATGGTTCATCACTGTTAACATATTCACGTTTACCTATGGGCTTTTTAAAGAATTGAGGAATATTCTTCTGAATCAATTCAAAATAATCATTCATTATTATCGTTAGTCTGGTCGGCTCAAGAACTGATGGTGTACAATGTATTAATTGTGTGTCCATAATATTGTCTTTTACTATTCTTATGTAATTTTTATTGAATCGATGGAACTCGGATTTGCAATATCAATTTTCGTTTTTGCTTCTCAACGTACGCAAAAATGATAATCCAACAGTCAAAAAGGAAATATTCATTTTTTTTGTAGATACGTATATTCGTATATATATAATATCCAGTTAGGCATACAGTTACTGATATATTAATAAATATGTTACAGTCAATAATATATGATATGTAAATTTGTATGTGTATGTGTTTATCCGTGTGTGTGTCTATGTGAGATGTGCTTAAATTGTATTTCCTAAATGGTACAGCGAGACAATGCAATTATTTGATTGAAATATAGGATTAGATTGAGTACTTTGTATTTAACGCTTACGTTGCTTCTTCCATTTGAATGATATCTTACCTTTAGAATCAACTACTTTCTTCTTAGATCCATTTTTCATTACTTCTCTCTGTATATCCATTCTTTGCTGAACTTCTTTTAAATTCTTCTCTCTTTCTAAATGTTGTTTAACAATTTTAAACTTCTTCAATTTCTTCTTATCAAGAGATTCCTTTGGCATGATTGATGCAGATGCTCCTACGGAAGCCTTTACCAAATTTGCGGTTAATTGATCCCTTGTCAATCTATTTTCTCGTCTATTAAGCATTTCAGTTGTCGTATTGAAGTAATTTTCTGGACTGAAATTTTCTCTCTCTTCTTCATTGTCAACAAATACAGTATGAGTACCATTGGCTTGGAACATTAATTCTTTAGATGTTTTTCCAAGTTTTTTCAATTCTACTTGTCTTAAAGTTCTAACATAATTACTATCCTGAGTTTTCAGTAGTTTGACTTGGTCCATAGATAAAGATTCATCCTCATCCTCGCCATGACGAGAAGTCATTAGAAGACCCTTTGCATCTACTCTCTTAGAGTGCATGGCATGATAATACTCATCAGGATTTCTATCCTTGGCCTTCTCCCTAAGAACTTTCAAAGTATTCTGCTTCTTATGGAAATCTTGAGCACGCTTAACATAATCTTTATGTTTCTCAAGGAAACCCAATCTTGCACGACTGGTGACTTGAGAACGTTCTCTATGTTGCCTCTTTTGAACATCATGTACAAGTTTAGCCATTTTGAACGCACTTGTATAACTTTATTTTATTTCTTTAGCACCTATATCAAAATAAGCTCTCTGGTTTATGGTTACTCAATGTGATGGTCTATAGCACATCTCTTGTTTTTCATATATCTCTCTCTCGTTAGAATTATTTTTTGAGATGAGCTTGAAAATTTTCCGCCTTTAGAGGGTTGTATAATATTGAAAAAAATCCTACGTTCAACATGATAATATGTGCATGAGAGAGGTAATTAACTATCAAGGGAAAAGGCGTTAATTTCATATTACGAATAGTAAAACAGAGAAAGGAACAAAATTACAAATATTTATATCGAGATAAAAAGTTGTAATTCTAATAAGAGAACCAAATATATCAATTATATTTCCTAGTTAAACCATAAAGATTTAAGGGTACTACCTAATGGAGCTACCTGCTTTTGAAGCATGTTTGAAATATAGCACACAAGCTAATAAGAGCTTTCTGTGTATTGCTAAAAAGGATACAAAACATGACGGGCAAGAAATATCATCTGATTTAAAAATTCAAGAAGCAGTTGTGAATTTAACGACAGATAAAAATATTAAATGCTCTATACTTAATGAAATAAATGAAGACAAGTTACAAAACCCTCACAATTCTGATGTTGACTTAATAGTGAGAATAATTCCTGATATTAATGCGTTACCAAGAGAACAACAAACTATATTAGTTAGGAGTATGAGAGAAAACGATATTGGTGGAACTAAAAAGAGGACAGTTCAGATATTTATAGGGATTGTTGAATGGGACATTGCGATGGATGCTAGTCCTGTTAGTAATGATAATATACATCCTGAACTTTTAAAGTCGTGTATTCTTATTGATGATTGGTTAAGGCGAAAATTCTGGTTTGCTTGCTCCATGCCTACAAAGAATACTATGATAAACACATCTCCTTCAAGTGAGTATTTAAGTGAAAATGAAAGTTCAATATATGAAAAAAAGAGGGAGAAAAAAGACATAGGTGATGATGGTACTAAAGACATAATATATTCTGATGTACATGTGGAGGCATCAATTCGACGTTATGTTCTTGATATTATGGTTCATTTAAGAATGCATAGACTTATATACCATGGGAAAGGTGGTGGTGTCAGTACGTCTGCCTTGACCGATATTATATTGCTTGCAAAGTTCCTGAGTGCTGATATGGGTAGCACCTTTGTGAGGCCTCAGGTGATCAAAGAAGTTAGCAGTTGGTATTTTCCGATGCATTTGATCCTGATAAATGATGCATCATTTGATGGTAGTACATTATATGGTAGCAAAATAAAACTAGTTCAAGAGTTCCTAGAAAATATAGCCAAAATAAAATTGAAAAAAGTACAGGAATTGAATAATCCGTTATTTTTAGAATGTTTAGTTGTGCAGAATGCCTTAAGTAAAGTTGTACCGCCTATTTGAAGATGCTTGCATTATTGTGAAATAATACCGATAGTTCAACAAGAAATAGAACTACCACAACAACTTTTTACGGAGTTTTTCAGCAGTGTTTACATGCCCTTGCAGCAATATATGGATTGATGTAAGATATGCCTACTCATAAAATATAGTACGATATAATTCAATATATGTCAAAATCTGGGCTTGTAAATGCAAGATGTCTTTCTTTACAAACTTAATTTCTGAGATTCTTAGTAACGCGGTTAATGATGCCATTAGAAGATTTAAGTTTAAGCAGCAGGGATACGCTTCCTATCATATAGCCAGGTATTCATTTTCAAAATTAGTACTGATCATCATATTCTTCTAGTACCGGTTAAAATCATGTTATAATATTTAGTAAATAAAGGTTTTATTTGTTTATAGCATGCGTATATTTGTCAAAATGTAAACATACAATTAAAAAAATTTGGCGTTTATAGCGTAGATGGTAGATGAAGTGATAATATTGTAAATGTTAATTTATGGCTGTTATTTTTTCCCCTCTTGCAAAACTAACCAAAAAGCTACACGAAATTTTATTCATCAGTGCTGTTAACGGGCAGTATATTCCATTATGGAATTTTTATGAGATATTTCTATTAACAGGCTAAAATAACGAAAAATTTCTTATTATGACTCGTCTGGCCATATTTTTAAATCTGGTCTGGCTACATGTCTTTGATTTGAATTGGAACGCGCGTGCATCCGTACATTTTCTACTCATATTAGGAAATCTTTTTCCTGTGTCCTTGCAGCTTTTTTGTTGTGTCCTGACCGTTTTTGTTGATAACAAAGAAGCCCTCTTAAAAGTACGTTCTGCTCGTGTCGTCTGGGACATGTAAATCTATTGAACCCTAATACATTGACAGTGAAATGGTAGTGTATCACTATATAAAATTTGATGAAACCCTTATTAATACGTGCAAAAACAAGAACAGCCCTAATGACCCAGAGCTCTTCTTCTTTGACAATAAAAGAATTGGTCGCGCTTTTACTAAAACTTGATACTTTACAGCCATATAGCATATCTATCTAGCTGGGAATATCAACCTCTATCAAGTACTACTAAATTAAACTAAAGTAAACTATATTATTCCCGCTTTCCCTATTTTCTTTATGTGGTATCAGGAATTTTTGACCTGTACGTTTAAAGCCTACACATCTACTAAAAAAGGTCCCTTGCTTATAGGGGCATTCTGTCTTCGGGGTTCCTTAATAAATTAAATAATGTCCAAAAAAGAATGTAAACAACCGTAAATATCCCAAAATTTTAAAAATCCACGACAACAACGCGCTAAAAAGAAAATTCCGCATCCGCGATGGTTTCCTGTTGCTTTTTTTTCTCATCAGCAGATTCCAGAACGTTATCCACAATTCTATGCAACAATACAAACAACAAAACATTAGCTTATTGCTTATCAAATAACGTTTCAGAAATATTAGACATTACAATTTAACTAAAAAAAACATATATAAGTAAGAATTATTTTGTAGTAATACAACATTTAGGTTCCATTTCTATTCTTTATTCCATATTTTACCTTATAATAAGAAAAAACCACACACTAAAAACTTTACACTCGCTCATATTATATTAAAAATGCAATTCTCTGTTGTCTCCACTGTCGCTTTATTCGCTTTAGCCAAGTACGCTGCCGCTGAAAAGGCTGCCATCTCTCAAATTACTGATGGTCAAATTCAAGCTACTGCTATCAACACTGTTCCAGCTGCCCCAGCTGCTTCCAAGCCAGCTGCTCCAGTTGACACTAAGCCAGCCGCTCCAGCCACCACTGAAAAGCCAGCCGCTCCAGCCACCACTGAAAAGCCAGCCGCTCCAGCCACCACTGAAAAACCAGCTGCTCCAGCTACCACTAAGCCAGTTTCTCCAGTTGTTCCACAAGGTAATGCTACTACCACTCACGCTGTTGAACATCAAACTGAAAACGGTGCTGCTAAGGCCATCGTCGGTTTAGGTGCTGGTGCCGCTGCTGCTATTGCTTTATTATTATAAGCAGATTATTTATTCTAAAATAATTTATATTCCGCTCTAATAATATTTAATTTAAAGTTCATTTCATGCTTTTAATCACCATTATCATATAATATAGTGGCTTTAATTGATACCCCCATTGTTTTACGGTTATAGGCAATATATAATCTATATACATTTTTAATATAATACTGTTTAATCGTTTTAGTTGAAATGTCTTATTTTTTTCTCGTCTTTTCGATATGTAATTTCTCTTTTAGGGCCGATTCGTCCTGTTTGATACCGGAAAAGAAATCATAATTCTCTTTTAGGGCAGAGGAATGATCTTGAAATTCTAAACACGGGATAACGGAAGTCAAAAACCAAAACTTTGAAACCAATTAAAATCACCTAGACAGAAAGAGGTTAAGAATGTCTTTTTTGATTTTGAAACTGTGTACTACTACTTTTATTAAAAAACAGATTACTCCACACTGTCTTAACTTCAAATTTACCCACCAGCCATTTAGATCTGCCATTTAATAACAGCAAAAATAAAATATTGCAAGTATTATGTTGCTGACACTTTATTTTTTTTGTTTCTAGATTTTCTACTTAAATTTTACGATCAGACAATGTGGACTATCTTAAAAATAGTCATACTATGTAATCAAAACGTAACTCTTGGCCAGTCCAGCATATGTACAGTGTTATTCTTAATATTTGCAACACAGCATGTATAGATCGGGAAATAAACCAGTTTCATTATTTATTTTTTTCGCATATATGGAAATTTAAACATCTCGTAGGTGAGTGGGGGTGGGACGACACGCCGAAATTTATTCTTAAATCCATTTTAATATACGTATTCCATCTAAAAATAGTTTTTCTAGAATATGAAATCACCCAACATCACCATGAAAAAATAATGCTTACCTAAAGTATTTTGCCGTACCGTGTTATAGGAAAAAATAGTTCGAATGCTTGCTCCTCACTAATTATTATGGCCTCTTTCGTAATTCAAAACGAGGATACATCTATTTCTTTTTTCAAATCCCCAATTCACTAAGTAAAAATGAAACCCGCTCTTGCTGTTGTTCGACAATCCAATATTTTTAGAATGTCGGTCGCTGGTTTGGATAATGAACACGAATATAATTACCCCCTTTGTTTTATGGTGTTTGTACGCGCAATATTCTGTGGCTTCCCGAGTTATTCACGGTCACCAGTTTTGTTGGTTTTTAATGAAAAAATTTTCCCTTTTAATTTATTTTCAATACGTATTAGGTAAAACGAAAATATTTATATTTTCTAAAAATAAAGAACAACCAGCTTATAATAATTATGTTCCTTTTTGTACGTCATTTTGTCTTGTCAATACACAAAGAATAAACTAGAAAACCAGAAAAACAATAACAAAACACCATTTCATGTGGAGATAGTGCAGCAAGAAACCGTTTCTGCATTGTTTACGTTACTTAATTGGCTCTTAGATAATCACGCAATCTTACAGACCAGAAGAAAAATAACTTAACGTATTCAATGTTGAATATTAAATTTTGTAAATTAAAAATTCTATATAAGTGGGCATATCAGGACTTGTTTATCAAAATTTTATCATCTCTTTCTCATTCTTTTTTTACATTATAAACAAAAAACCATCCAAAACAAAATACAACACAAACACAAACATATATAAAATGCAATTCACTGTTCCATTCACTGTCTCTTTATTAGCTTTAGCTAACATGGTTGTTGCTGACTCCGAAGCTTTCGGTATGGTCGCCATCCACTCTGGTTCCTCTTTACAATACACTTCCGTTAAGGTTGTCAACGACGAATTAGTCTTAGTCTCTGGTGAAAACAACTTCCAAGGTGTTGTCACTGACGATGGTAAGTTAAAATTATCTGACGGTAAATACGCTGTCTCTCAAGCTAATGGTACTTTCAAGGAAGGTACTGAAGCTGAAGGTACTACCGGTTTCGCTGTTGCCTCTGGTGACTTAACCTTAAACGGTTCCAGCTCTTTCTTCGGTGTTAAGTCCGGTGACGAATACATCTTATCTACTAAGACCGCTGATGATGCCACTGGTGTTTTATTATCTGCTAGATCTTCTTCCGGTTCTGCTGTCCCAGATTTCGCTCCAAAGGATGAATCTACTAAGATTTCTTCTGTCTCCAAGGCTCCAGAAACTACCACCACTTCTGAAAAGGCTCCAGAAACTACCACCACTTCTGAAAAGGCTCCAGAAACTACCACAACCAAGGCTCCAGTCACCAAGAGCACCATCGATGCCATCTCTCAAATTACTGATGGTCAAATTCAAGCTACTGCCTCTGTTCCAATCCACCAACAAACTGAAAATGGTGCTGCCAGAGCTGCTGCTGGTTTAGGTGCTGGTGCCTTAGCCGCTGCTGCCTTATTGTTATAAGAAAATAAGTTGATTCTTTTTTCTATGTAAAACTATTTTGACTATATATACATATGATGAGTAGCTGTTTTAACGCATTTAATAATTTCATCATATTCACTTTCTTACTTTAAGGTTTTTATAATAATATATACTATAACGAATTTTTAATAATTTTATTCTCTAATTTTTTCTCTGGTTTAGATGTGTTTCATTTAATCGAATCTTTATTAGCTTGTTCATTCTTGCTTACCAAATTGTCAATCTTTTTCTCTTCAAATATTATATATTTTATTGGTAAAGTTCTTTATTATGTGAGAACTTAAACATTTTATAAATAAATAAGGGTATTGAATCAATCCTACAAATATCAAAAAAATAGAAAACTGTTTAATATGCCAATTATGTTAAACGTACTTGTATTTTTTCTAGTTTTAAGTATGTATAGCTTATTTTTTCGCAATATAATTTTTTTAAAAAAAATCTAATGATGTGAAAAATATTAGAAACATCTATAATAAAATAGCAGCTTATGATGTATAACTATACTGCTGCTACTACTAATAATAATAATAATAATAATAATAGTAATTATAATAACGTTGACTAAACCCTAGAATAACCCTTCATATGCAAAAAATATGTCTGAGAGAAAGGCTATAAATAAGTATTATCCGCCGGATTATAACCCGATTGAAGCTGAGAAAGCTGCTCGTAAACTCTCTAAAAAATTGAAGACTATAAATAAAGAATCTACTACTATCAGACTAATGACACCCTTTAGCTTGCAATGTTTGAAGTGTTCGGAGTTTATTCCTAAAAGTAGAAAATTTAATGGTAAGAAGGAATTATTACCTGAAAGATACCTAAATAACATTAAGGTTTATCGATTAACAATTAGATGTCCAAGATGTGCTAACTCTATTTCATTTAGAACTGATCCAAAAAGTGCTGGTTATATTATGGAAGCTGGTGGGGCTAAAAATTTTGTAAAAAAGTCTGAAGAGACGATAAAGAATAAAGACGAAACAATCGATGAGACTTTAGAAAGATTGGCAAAACAACAAGAGGAAGAAGAAATAGCGAAAGAAAAAGAAGCAAATAAAAATTCAAGAAATAATACTGGTGAAGATAAAATATCCCTTTTAGAAGAACGCTTAGTAAAAGTGCAAAGAGAACAAGAGAATGCTGAGGAAATTGAAAAAATAAAAAGGCATAATTTTGCAAAGATGGAAAAAGCTGAGAATTTATGGAATTCTAAGAAGATTAATGAAGAAGGTGGGAAGGGACAATTTCAAGAGGTTGAAAAATTAGCTGATGAAGCATTTAAGAATCATGAAAATCTAAACAGTGTATATGAAGCGCCTATAAGTTTGCAAAATAATGAGTCTGAGCTCAATTTAAAAGAATCGATTGATGTGAAGAAATTAGTGATGGCTAAGAGTAGAATTAAAATTAAAAAAAATATAAACAAAAAGAGAAGCGCTTTAGGAATTATCGTAAAAAAAAAGAAGTAATGTTGTATTTTTCCAATATAAGTATAATTTTAGCATGTGTAGTTGCAAACGCTAGGATTAATGGATCTTATACACAAAAATAGTAACTATCTAAGGGAACCATACAATAATTATCCGTTACCCACTTTCTATATAATTTAAATAATTATTCTACATATGGATATTAAGATAATTTCTTATATTGTTAGGGTAATATCTCAACATTTTTTCATCAGTTATAATTTTTTAATCAATATTATCACTTTACCTACACTAAATTCTAATTTTGAAATAATACAATTTAAAACTAAACAAAAAAAATAAACAAAAAAATATATTTCAATTTATTTAACAGTTAAGACACCATATGTAAATATGTAAGAATAGAATTTATAGATTATCATATATTTACGACCTTAAAGTCAATTTAGTTTTCTTTTCTTAAAGAGATATGTAAAAATATCATATTAAATTTGTTTAATATTTACTACATAAACTACCGCTAAAAAATTCAACATAAATTCTAATTTTTTTCTTGTATTTAGTGCTTCCACGCTCGAGAAAAAAAGGGAAAAAAAATAGCAACAACACACTAAGCGCAAACCGACCATAACTATTTAAAATTCAATAAATTCAATAATTGTTAAACCCGACGACTTAACTAACTTCCGTTTATCTTATTCTCACATTCTACTATGTAAAATACTATATATATATATATCTTAATATAAATGACTTATTAACATATCTAAATAGTGTTAAATATATAATTGTGTGTTTGGAATACAAGTAAAAGAAAATATAAGGAATCAATAAATTATATCTTTAAATATGACAGTTGAGTACCCATACAAAGTAAAAACGGAGGTGCCAGAATTACAATATGAAGAGTTTGATGGTGCCAAGTTTGGATATATGTTATGGCCTTCAACTTTAAAGGATGAAGAAGAAGATAAAATTCAAATTAAGGGACGTGTTTTACTAGTCCATGGGTTTGGTGAATATACAAAGATTCAGTTTAGATTCATGGACTATTTATCGATGAATGGTTATGAATCTTTCACATTCGATCAAAGAGGTGCTGGTGTTACTTCACCAGGTAAATTGAAAGGTCTCACTAATGAATATTATACATTCAATGATTTAGACCACTTTGTTGATAAAAATATAAAGGAGTGTAAGGAGAAGGGAATTCCATTATACCTATGGGGACACTCTATGGGTGGTGCTATTTGTTTAAGTTACGGCTGTAAAGGTAAGTATAAAGAACAGATTAATGGTTATATAGCCTCTGGACCGTTAATTATTTTACATCCTCATACAGCACCTAATAAGGCGACTCAATTAATATCACCAATGTTAGCAAAAGTTGCACCAAATTTCAGAGTTGATACTGGATTAGATTTGGAAGGAATTACATCAGATAAGAGGTATAGAGACTTTTTAAGTAATGATCCGATGAGTGTTCCATTATATGGGTCATTTAGACAGATATACGATTTTATGGAACGTGGTAAGAAATTATACTACAGTAAGGGTGAATATGTTGAAAAGAATTTTGTGAAGAATAAACCAGTGATTATTATGCATGGGAAGGATGACACCATAAACGATCCAAAGGGATCTGAAAAATTCATAAAGATATGTCCTGCTGAAGATAAAGAATTGAAATTATATCCCGGAATGAGACATTCGATATTTTCTTTAGAAGTTGACGGGCAAGTCGATCAAGTGTATAATGATTTGAAAAAGTGGTTAGATGTGCATAATTAAGTAACATTACAACTAAATTCTTCTATCATTCTTACAAAGATGCTTTAATATATGCCTAGATGCAGATATTCGAATAAACAAATATAGATATGTAGTTGTTACTAGTTATTCGAAGAGTGAAAAGATAAACTTGCTAAATATTTTATAATGCTTATAATAATTCTCTGTGTAATGGAATAGTTTTGAAATTTGTGGCTTAAGAGAAGCCTACTACAATAACCTTTAATATTAGTCAATAATTACTAATGGATTAGCAAGTATGATAATTAGTTAGGTATACGTGTTCAATGTGTAAGTGTCTGTGATGGGTAGTCAACCAGTCACATTTCTTAACTAAATGTAAGAAGAAAGATTATGTTGAACATTACAAATAGTGTTGCAATAACCATACGGAACGGATCCCGGAGGGGGAGCGAGAAGGGATTGTTAATTTACCTGAGGATTCCAATTGTACACATACATAAGCATATATATATATATGATTTAATATTTACAGAGAGTAGTAGAGCAAAGCAGAGCAGAGATGGGTTTCTACTTTGAGACCGGGGACGAGTTAGTTCCTTATTCTACCAATGGAAGCGCCGGTATATATAATTATTCAAATTTATTTTAGTTGTTTGAAGTGTTTGTTTTCTTTTCCTTCGGTTGTGGCTTTCCAAGACGATGGGGGGGGGGGACAAAGGAGGGACAAACAGACAGAAGTTCAGATTATTACTAGGGAAACAAGACTAAATTGGAGACAAGGTCCGGGTCCCGGTAGTCAGATGCTACACCCTTAAAAAAACACGCTCAAAGACTCTGATTTGCCCCAATGACTGTTTTTCGATCCACCCACTCAGGGTAAGGAAGAAAACAAGCAAGTCATGATACAATTCGAAACCATTGCAAAAGTTTGCTAGTAGTTTCTATCTGTTGTTTATTGTTTCGTGTTCCGTCGGGTTTTCCACCATATAAATCGCAACAACGATGATGTGCTTCCGAAAGAACTCCAACCAGTGGTGATTCTTTGATGCAAATAAATACGCTGGTAATACCTCAATTACAAATTTGCAATAAAACCGGAGGTTATAATATGAATTTATTCAAGCCGTAATTTTCCTGCCCTGACCTACAGTTCTGTCTTATCGTTACTTCTCTTATCTAGTGTAACTTGCGTCTTGCCTTGTATAAACTGATACAAGAAGGTTGAGCATTGAAGATAGAAATCGTGCGTATCAAATGTGTCTGTGTGTAAACCAAATACAAGTGAGTCCAAGTGATACCAGAGGCACAACCCCCCAGGGTACTAGACTATACTGAACTAGATAGGCTCTCGTAAAACCATCACAGTTTCCTGTTTCTGGTCAGACAGGAAAACCGGAAACGGAACCTGGGCGGCTTGTTTTGACGAACCGGTTTTGCCCATCATCTCTGCACGGGGTTCTCCGCGGTTTAATAAGTCCCTTATGTGATGTCATACACTGTGTAGTCGCGGCAAAAGACACAGACAGGCAGGCGGCTCGGTTCATTCCCCTCAGTAGCTGGTTGGTGGTAGAATACCCTCTGTAGGTGGTTTAAAACAATAAAGAAATGGATAACAAGAACATCAAATAAATACTTGAAGTGCTTTAAAATGTCCAATTGTCCAAAGGACCATCGATTTATTTAGATCGTCCCCATATTTTATTTCCCTTATTTTTGTCCTTATTTCAAATATTGACATTATTCTTTAACTCATATAACTACAACTATCTTTGATATTCAAGTATTATATTTATAAAAATTAAAGTGTCTCAATTTATCTGATTTTTTTTGCCTGAAAACAACCATACAGTCTATATTATACAATACCTATATCTATATCCTGTGATCTAATATATAATTTACTACTTCAACAGGGTTCTAATTAGTTATCTAAACAACAACAACAACAATAACATATATACACACACCTAAAAACTACCTTTTACACACTATTTCTTTTTTTTATTTGATTTATTAAATGTCAGAGCAATTACAGAATTTAAATACTTCCAATACACATATAAATTATACAAATGATCAAATACAAAGTAACAGTGATGATATCGATAATGAAAACGACAATCCCAACAACGAAATCGAAGAAAAAGAATTGAAAAATAGCATCCGTTGTTTAAATATGTTTGAAAGAGGTGTGCAGGACCCCTGCTCTTCGGGGTGTGACCATGAAGATGATATATGCTTCTCAAATATTATAGAACAGAATAGTATCATTAGCAAAAGTAATAACGCTACAACAACTTCTTTCAATTTGGATGATACCCTTGGCTATACAGATACGACAAATAATTTTGAATATATGAACCCACTATTAAATGCAACTTATATGTCTGAGAGTTTAGATCCTTTAAAGGAAAACCAACAAGATGAAAATTTCAGATCGTCTTTTAAACGTTCAAACAGTGGACTTCTACTAAACAACCAAGAATTTAAGCAGCTAACAATTGATGATGACCCTTCAAGTGGTACGTCAACTCCATATATCCAATTACCACAAATATCACAACAAAACAAAGGATTATCATCTTCTGTCTTAACAACTCCTGTTTGGAAAAACCCTTTCACTCAAGATAAGATTGCAATGAATATTAATCCTCGTCAACATTTAAGAAAAGCACAAACAGTTCCATACCTATCAGTTCCATACTTGTCTGTACCATATCCTATTATCAACAACAATAGTAATACAATAACATCAACAAGCAATAATGATAACTATGAACGTGATAATAGTATTACTAGCGCTAACCAAGGCAACAGAAATAGTAAACATATCAGACATTCTTTAGATAGTAATAATGTGGATGGTGTAGTCCCTCAGACACC
The DNA here is from genome assembly GCA_030674245.1 of Jamesozyma piceae. Classification (NCBI taxonomy): domain Eukaryota; kingdom Fungi; phylum Ascomycota; class Saccharomycetes; order Saccharomycetales; family Saccharomycetaceae; genus Jamesozyma; species Jamesozyma piceae. The sequence continues at coordinate 41,675 of JAJLYB010000057.1, forward strand.
TAGTTCTTTAAGAAGGTCAAGAACAAACAGTAGCTGCTATATTCATCAATTATCAAGACAACCTACAAGACATTCAATAAAAAATAATAGTATATTTAGATTACCAAATGAGAATAACAATGATTCATATAATGATATTTATAACATGAACTATAACAACAACAACAACAACAACAACAACAACAATAATAATAATAACATCAATAGTTTAGTAAGACCTAGAGATCTATCTCATTCATCATGCTCTTCCATTTTAACTCATTTATACGGTTTAGAAAAATATGTAACCTCAGATCTAGATGCTTTATCAGCAGAAGATGAAGTTAAATTAAATCTGAACCTAGGTCTAACAAATCACTCTCCACGTTCTTTATCAAATTTTGAAGCACAAATGATAAATTATGCAAAATTACCAATGCTAGCTCAGGAAAATATCAACAATGGCAATAATAATAATATTACTAATAATGAAAATAGTCATCCACGTGTATTATACTCAAATATAGACTCAAGTTCAGATTCAAGTTTAAAGAGTTATTTTACACCAGATTTGAGAATGAGAAGACAAAGAAAGAAATCACTTATTGAAAAATCCTTAGCAAGTTCTTTTTCTCAAAACATTTAAAAAAATTTATTGTTTAAAGATTTTTGGTTTAGGTGAAAAACAAAGACAAGAACAATTATAACCTATAGGGAGTCGATGGAAGGAATATATATCTATGGTGTGGTGTGGTGTAAAAATATGTTTCTTTCATTTCTTTTGCCTTAATTTCTAATCTTTAATTATATTTTAATATTCTTAACAAGATTATCTCAAACAACCAAAAATATTCCTTTTAGTATATGGAAAGCACATTTATTTATGCACAACAAGATCACAAAGTGATAAAAAAAAGTATTACTATCTTGTATCATTCATTATTCATTCATATACGTTAAGTATACATATACATACCTATATACATATATATCATATTGGTTTTCTTATTATATACCCCATTTAGTTTGTATTCTTTTGACCTTATTTTAAAATAAGAAACAAAAACAAAAATATTTATTTAATAATAATAATACAATTTATTTTTACAATTTTCTACTATGTCCATCTCTATATACAAAGGCATATACATAAATATCCATTACTTACTTTTCTTAAACCACCTGCTTAATTTACTCGGACTACCATTATTGTTATTATTGTTTCCACTTTTAGCGTCCGATGGTGAGGCCGTCGTTAAGCCTATCATTTTGGAAATTTTCGTGGACGTTAACCTACTTAATCGTTTGGATGATTCAGCACTCATAGAGCCCCCACGTTCACTATTATCATACGTACTGTAATTACTTGCAACTTCTATATTAGAAAAGTTACCTGACTCAGATAGTGTTGGAGATGATATACCTATTGAACTAAACTCAAATAATTTAGCGTTGAACACGACATTCTCTGTCTCTCTGTCAAATACTTGTGTCATACCATTTCTTTTATCAAAGATGCCAGTTTTGTCAATATACAGAGTTTTGTCTCTAGTGAAAAAAAGACTCGTAGCCAATAATTGAGCATATTTTTCATTTCCTAAGATTACATCTGAGGGATGTTCAAAATCTGAAAGTAAATTAACTAGCCGGTCGATCTTAAAACATAATAGTGAAATCTCCTGCAGTAAATGTTTCATATTATCTCCATCTACTTTAGAATCAGGACTGTTCAATAGTATCTTATTTTGAGTTTCACTTACATATCTTTTGTCACTGCCTACTCCACCTTCATAATCATCCTCATCATCTTCAAGGAATTGCATAAATTCATCACCAAATATTTCGGTATTATTTTCTGTAAACTTTTCAAATTCTAACTCACCGAGATCTACTTTTTCTGTAGGTTTCCCTGAATTTATATTCAGAGGACTGACTTTAGTTGGGACTTCCTTTCCTTTATCTGTCACATTATGAGCATCGTCATGCTGAGCTTTACAATTGTTTAAAATCTGAATAAATTCAGTTTCTCTCAGATATCTATCAATTAAATACTGGTTAGAAGGTAAATCCTTTAACGATTCTTGGTTAATAACCAGTTTTGGTCTGGTAATGTTTTTCCCTAATTTTAACGATTTTGTAGTAAAATCCAATTTCTTCCCTGTTATCTTATCAATATACTCTAATAGATCCTCTTTATGTCCATCGATAAATGAATTAACATTAACCATCCATGGCTCTTTATTCCCAAATGATGTTAATGTCGATAAATTTAACAAAATTTTACTCAACAGGGTTAGCGTTCTTCTTGTTGTTTCATTTAAATGACTTTCTGTAAAACCAAACAATTTTGGATTTAAAATAACTGGACAAAAAAATCTCAGAAAAAGGAAACCAGAGACACATTGTAATGTGATCTGGAAATTGTCATTAATACATATTTTCCCTAACTCTTTTCTAAAATTCTTCATCTGATTTCGAATTTCTGCTGGCAAATCATTACTGGTTTTATATATCATTGTCCATAATTTTCTAACCCACTTTATCAATCTCTTATAATTATGTTTAATTATTACTGCTTTTTCTTCTTCCTGCGCATTAATTCTAGAAGGATCCAATTCGCATGATTTTTCCTGTTTAATGATGTCTCGAAGAATATCACCAATGGATTTATCTAAATATTCGGATCCAACCCTAAAAAAATATTGTTCTGTAGTCTTAGTTAAGATGGAATTACCTCTAAAGAGAGTATTGTAAATATGCGTTGAAGTTAAGTTCTTGTTATTATTTTTTGATATAGAACCATCAACATCAGCTAACTCCTTATCAATCAATGTTTGAAACCAATCTTCTTCACGACCAATGGATTGAAATACATCCAGGCAAATTAACGACGTTTCTTCTAGTTTTAAATCTAAATCTGATGTACTCAAACAATTATAGATAGATGGCGTTAATTCAGAGAGGTTTAAAGTGGCTAGCGTTCTCTCGAGTTTTAAGAAGTTTACAGAAGGAAGCACAAATTCTAATTTTGACACAATTCTCAAACATATTGTGCCTATCTGAAAATGCAAGTTATCAGAGGAGAATAATGGTAGTCTTGTTTCCTTTTGAAACTTAATATTGTTTAGCATATCCTGTCGTATTTCCACAGAACTAAGTAACTTTTGTCTTGCTACCGTTCCTTCCTTAACCTCCTGCATAACTTTGATATACAATGACTGGATATTAACGGCCTCATCAAATTTAAACTCTTCTCTCCAAAAGGGTATATCTGTGTCCTTGACGATAGGGGTTTTAGCCCAAATATGGTCCCACATTGAGATCTCCGAATATAACTTAGAGTTTTTCACTTCAATAGCTTGCAAATCAGCTTCTATTATCGATATTTTAAACCTGTTAGACACCCGCAGTTCATTGGATTTATCGGTTCCACTTAGCCCTAGACGCTCTGTTATAGCAAAGGATTTTAGGGCTACATACCAATCTTCTAAATCTATTCTTAATGGAAACTGTAGAATAATTTCCTCTTTATAATTAGACTGTCTTGATTCATTTGCGAAGAACGCCTGATGGATAGAGACACCAAGTTCTTTTCTTAAAGCGGGTAATATACCCAAGTATAAACAATTATCATCCAAAAGTAAAGATGAATCCAAAATTCTAATTTCTGAATCAAGTAATACAGGCATATTCATAGAGTAAATCAGAGATCCATCACTTTGAAGAAGTAAATCGAACATCCCATTGGATTTTAGGACACCCATTGCTGAAAACCAACCCCACTCATCAGTGGAATTGGAAGACACAAAAAATGTGGGCCATTTTAAATCTTTTATTATATCAATGTTTTTATTTTTTGGCAACGGGCCAAATATATTTAATTGACATACTAGTGAGTTTGTTGCATTTGCAAGATTTGCTTTCGTAATCCTTTTTTTAGATAATCTTATTTTGTTGAATATACCATTAGTCTTTAAAACAGACCACCAAGTTAAGGCACAGAATAATTCTTGAAATTTGTCATATTTAGTTAATCTTAAATATATTGCTTTTGCTGTTGTACTTTTCTCGGTTACCTTAATAATTGGGACTTTTTCGTTAGTTCCTATGAGTTGAAGTTCGCATCCGGCTAAATTCGATATTACAGCATGTTTAGAAGATTTATTTTCTTCTAAGGCAAAAGTTGATAACTTATCAGCCTTATCAATTGCAATACTTCCCCTGTCCACGGAATGAGTAAGAGAGCCCGTTTTGGTGATTTCTAAAAAGTGTATTTTCCAATCGTTCAATAACAAATCACTACACCATTGTACTTCACCTTTAAAAGTACCTTTTAGAGTTGTAATTCTCTTTGTGTAATTACATAACGTAAAATCCTCAGAATAACCTTTCGGTATTTTCGTTGCAGGCATGGGCTCTTAAAACTTATTTCTAATTTATCTCAATATTTCTTACCTATTTAGCCCTTCTTAACAGATTTAACTTTATTGACGGTTTAATATATTGCTTTTTAATTACGATCGTATATGGTTATCGAGAGTTACTGTATATATATGCATGCAGCTGTAGGTTATAAGTTAGAAACCGTCTACGTATCGATTCTTTTGTTTACATGTCTAACATTTTCCTATTTTATTTTTCTCCGTGCACAAATTAACCCGCCATTTTAGGGTAATTGATAATTACAGTTCCAAAAAAGTCAATTACACAATTTGAAACCTTTAAGGATATTCAACAGATGAAATTTATAATTTTCATATCAAGATTGTAATTTCTTGGTTAATTATTAATTATTATGCAATAAAAATAATAATAACTTCTTTCATTAATTAAATTTATTCTCTACTAGGAAGAACACCTGTTATTCCTAAACATCCTTACATTATCAATCTAGGTTTTCCAGCTAAAGAAATTTTTGAGAATAAAAATACTGGAATGAAAAGGTGACTTTTATATGCATGATAGAAGAAGAATAAGCACCAAACACAATAAAGCAACGGATTAATTAATCAAGTACACAGAATTAAATATATGGGTCAAAAAGGAAGTAAAATAAAAATCACAGAGACTGATAAAGCAGTTTTACAATTAAAGAGATCAAAAGATGAAATTCATAAATTTACCAGAAGAACAGATCAACTTATAGTTAGTGAAAAGGAACAACTTAAACAACTTATAAAGGAAAATCCAAAAAATTATAAAAATAATAGCAAAGTACGATTTTTACTAAAAAGAATTCACTACCAAGAACATCTTCTAGATCAAGCCGCAGATCAACTTATAAACTTGGAAAATATGGTATCTACATTGGAGTTTAAATTAATTGAAGCACAGTTTTTCAAAGGGTTACAAAATGGTAACGAGATATTAACAAAACTTAATAAAGAATTTAATAATGTAGATCAAGTAATGGATGATGTCCAGGTACAAATAGAATATCAAAATGAAATTGATGAAATTCTCTCTCAAAGAGTAGCAGGTGTTGAGGATTATGAAGATGAGTTAGATAGAGAATTGGACAATATGGAACAAGAAATAAATCCAAGAATATTAGTAGGGATGCCATCAACAGATGGGCTACCAAATATAGATAGGAATAAGGTAGCCAAGCACAGTGAAGAAATAGTAGAATCGCCATCTAAAGGGTCCAATACAAAACAAATGGAACCTGCATTAGCGTCTTAGCCAATAATGAATAAATTTAACTTTTAATATATTATATATTTTATAGACTATTATACTACATCAAATAATGTAAATACATAAATAATTATATACTTAATAATGATAATCTCGTATATTTTTAAAGGCTTAAAGATAAAGAAAATTATATTTGCATCGTCTACCTCTCTGTACTCTATTAAGTATAATGAGAGAGGAAAGTATAGAAATTATATGAAGAACATATTATACATTCTTTTATATTATTTAGGACAAAGAAAGCCTTGTTATTAACTAATGCTATTAAATATCAGCCAATTTGAACAAGATCCGCTATGTAGTTATTCTGGCATACAACCATATTCTGATACGCTTAATGTTGGAATGGACTAATCAGTCTTCTAGTTGTTCTTATAGATTACCCTATTGCAACATAACGCGAGGTAGAAATTGGTATGATAGAATTATAAGATATATTTATTCAATAAAGAAAATTATATTCCTTATTATCATGTGATCTTATCTTTTTTATTTAATATTTAAATTAATTTTTTAATTATTATATTGTACGCGCGTACCGAAACTATTATTAATTTTTAAATATGTTGATGTAAAATAGGTGTTGACGTAAGGTAGGAATTGTTATAGTAGTGTTAAGAGACATATTTATTCAGTGAAGAGAATTATATTGTTAATGTCTAGCCTCTTCCTTATTGAGTATAATAAGAGAGAAGGGTATAGAACCTACATAGATATATATTAAATATACATTCTAGTATATATAGAAATAAGGAGTGTTCGGTTACTAGTTAACATCGGTTATAAACGGCTATCACCGGCTAACTGTGGTTGGTAACTCATCAGCTCCTTAGGCTAATTATCTAGTTGTTCTTATAGATTATCTTATTGCAATACTTTCCAACAATTCGGAACAAAGAATACTTAGTTCTTTGTTACTGATTAATATCACTGATTTATCAAGACTAGTTATGTAGTTATTCTTATCGATTACCATATTCGAACATAAAAAACTATCTTTTTTTTATTTCGTATTTAATATCTTTATATTTTAATGGAAAAAATGACTTTTTATTTTCTTGATATGTCCTAACAATATAAATGAAGATGGCCTCTATTGTATGAACAGTATGCAATAAGGAGATGGAATACAATGGCAAAGTGACAAAGTGCCAAAGTGTTAGGAAGTATAAGTGATTCTTTTAATATCCCTCATGCATAATACTTCTTTAACTTCTATATATAAAAGGGGACAGATACTTTTATCAAGTATATATAATGCCTTTGCAATCTATGAATATAAAACTCCCTGAGTATAATCTCTGTTGAGATATTACCCTAACAATATATAATAAGACGGCTCTTAATGTAGGAACCGTCTAAGATAAGAAAACAAGATAAGGCGATAAGGCTTTAGGATATATAAGAGATTATCTTAATATCCATATGTAGAATACTTATTTTAATTATATAGAAAAAGAGTGACGGATAATTATATCAAGTCTATATATAATGTCTGTGCCACTAATAAATATAAAAACCCCTGAGTACAACGTCCAACCACTAATTCAACAATCTCCAATCATTAATTTAACATTCTTTTTACGTTATAGTAGTTTCTATTTTACTAAAAAATGCAATCCACATATACACTTAAACAATGGTAAAAATCTGTACTTTCATAATGACCATCGACCTTTTTTACAATAATTGTAAGACCACCTTAGTCTCATATGAAGTCTCCATATAATATTAGAGTTTCTACTTTTTTCACATTTATTCTTCTAATTGAAGCAAAAATTACATTTTTTAATAGGAATACATTATTTATAGGCCAATTCAACAAAGTGTTGAAAGAACATATTGAAAAAAATTTTGATTTGCAACCCCTATAAACATATCAATACAATCTATACACCATTTTAAGACCAAGCAAACAAACTTAAGGTCCTATATGCAATATATGTTGAAACGGTTCTATTAAATTGGACGTTTTATATTACTAAAGATAGTACTTAGATATTAGCAAATATATAAAAAAAGTAATTAAAGGTCAGAAAAAGCATCCAAGAGGAAATAAACTACGTTACTTATTGTAGCGTACAAATAAAAATATTAATTTCCAAATTTATAACTTTTTTGACAAACTCTTAGTTATTTAATAAAATTTAGATACTTATATTCTCCATTAATAAACGTATTCAATAAATTTTATTTTTACTGGAGCAACAGATGTTTGGGTGTTTAAATATGTATTTTCTTTCAATTATTATAATTTATCGTTCAAACAAAAATTGTTGTGAACTTCACCAAAAAACAAAGGTAATAAATATCAATAGATGAAATAATTAATTAGGTGCTTAATTCGATTATCTTAAATATATACAGCTAATAGATTAAAATAAACGAAAATCTTTAAAGAAATGTTATATGAATTAGTTGGTATTGTACGTACTTTAAATAGGACTTCCCCAGCTGCTGAAGCTAAGGAGTTATTAACCACAGTAGGGAAATTAATCTTAAACAATAGAGGTGTTATAAGGAAGATTGTCCCAATAGGACAAAGACAATTACCTACAATAATGAAGAAGGATCAAGAACAACATATTAATGGGTATCATTTTTTGATGTTATTTGACTCATCAGCAGCGGTACAATCTGAAATTTTAAGAACGCTGAAGAAAGATCCAAGAATGATTAGATCTTGTATTGTTAAGGTAGATATGGACAAAAGATTAAATACACCTTCTTCGTTACACAAGGTTATGGGGTATGATTCTGTTGTCGAATACAAGCATTAATTTGTACTAATAGGAAATTTTTTTAGTTTATCATCAGGTGGAATCCACAAAAGATCAACGAAGATTAATTAATTAAAAAGGTAAGCTAATCGATTCCTTTTCTTGAAAATAGAAAAAATTCGTTTATGTATCTATGCATGTATATAATGGAGCAGACATCACTTTTTAAAAGAAAATATTCAAGTATATATATATATATATATTATTTAATTACATTTGCTAATATCCTAGGATATTTATGATAAGAATTGTATAAAATAGCTATCTATCTAGTTACTGACTATTTTACGTATATTCTTATCTTATTTTATTACTTTTTAATCAATTCTAGGTTTTACTGCTCTGGTAGTTGTGTCACCTTGTAAATCTAATGAAGTATTCGAAGTTGCAGATGAGTTGCTTGTTCTATCAAATAAGTTTGGACTTGGACTACGTGATACACGGGTGGTAATTTCGTGATCAGTATCATTATTGGTACTATTTGTGTAATTCATTGTTGATAATGGAACGTTTTCAATATCATTTGAATCTGTAGATAATGGATTAGATTCAACCATATTGTATTTTTCAACTGAACCGTATGACCATCTACAGAATAGATCAGTATTAACTACAGGTAAATGATTATACCTAGTGTATTCGAAAATAACATAAGAAAGCATAGAGCCTGCTACCAAATCAACAAAATAATGATGAGTCAAATACATTGTTGACCACCATAACCAACAAACGTACCCAATAAATAAAGGAGTTAAAAATGGAAAACAATATGAAAAGAATAAAGCTTCCATCGTAGAACATCCTGAATGTAAAGATGGGAACGCACCAAAGATAACAGAAGAATTTGAAAACCCTTGAGTATAGACATTAATATTTAATAGTTTATCAATTCTGGCTAAGCCACCTGGTGAACCATGCATACTGTAATTGGCAGAACCTAAACCATAAAGAATCTTATACCATGGTGGTGCTGCTGGAAAAATATTTTGAACAATAACACCAATTAAGTTCATATAACCAAATGCAAATGCGTAACCTTGTAAAATAGTTGGTGGGCCAAACAGAAATAAAACTATAGCCACGACAAATGGAGCTCCAAAGTGGAAAACACCATAAGGTAACCAGGCAAGAATATCTAAAAATGAATTTGTTGAAGTAGCCAAAATATCACTTAAATTATCACCATAAAGAATCGTTTCAATAGCTGGAAGGACTTTGACGGTAATAGGTGGCCTGGAACTTCCAGGGAAATATGATGATGTAAAATATAGGGACAACCAAGTGAAAATTGGTAAGGCATTGAAAAAAAATTGGGAGGTTAAAGGAATCATAAAAAGTAGACCAAATAATGCATAAACAAATATTTTTAAAATATATGGTGCTGGGAAAGATATAAATACAAATAATAACACAGAGCACATAAAAGTATAATGTAAACATTCTTTCTTAGTAAATTTATGACGCCTTAATCTAAGCATGGTTAGCTTTGGATTTAAACTTGTTTCTAGCTCTGAAACTTTGCTATTTGATGGTCTTTCTGATAGAAACCATCTTTGGAAAAAATTTGCCATTTGAGGTTTGTTATCAATGTAAAGAAATGAGATAAGATGAGGTGATATGAAATGGAATGAAATGTGATAAACTCAAGTGTTATGATATGGACAAAAAAAATACTAAATGAGTATTTTAATATATTGTGTATGTGCTTATAAGGCAATGAATAAAGCGATCGTTATAAAAGTATAGACAGCGGGTATATTGTGCTCTTTTAATTAATCAATCTTTTTTTTATATTAATATTGTCTAACTTAACTTAACTGAGGCAAACTTGTAAAATGTACTTTATTGTGTTATTTTGTAAGTAGAACAATTAAAATATAACTGATGGATTACTTGTTTATATATACTAAAAATGATTTATGCAAGATATTTATGGGTACTCTAGGTAATTTTTTTCTTCTGCTTTCTTTTTGCTTTTTGTTTTGATTTTAGAAAATGTATTGCCTCATCGTGGTTCGTGATTCGACTTATTGGCGCAACTCCGCGGATAGTAGATCCGAAAGAGGAGAGGCTTCCGTAGGAGCAGGGAGTCTCTATATATAGGCATGTCTGCTTTATCTATGGCAACGAGCACACTTGATGAATCGAGAAGAAATGTGTGTGTAAAATTATCAAAATTCAAAGGGTAAGGGGTGGCGTTAGAGAGGGCATGCTTTTAATATGAGAATTTGTCCCATCTGTGTGAAATGTCAGGGTTAGCAGTTCGAGGCAGAGGACTGTTTGAGTGGGGCGCTACACCAAATATATAGGCCGGGTAACACTAAGATTTTCAACTAAGCAATCGTGAAAGGCTTTATAAAATTTTAGTGTAATGTGTTTATGAAATAACATATTTAATATGAACAATTAACACCCAGGCACAGGTTATCATCACATTAACTCAGTCATATCCACTCAATAACAGAAGATTAAAGCATATTAATACATTCAAATTAAAGCGAGAAGATTGATAGAAAAGTGAACCTTTAATTATTCTATCGTTATTAAGCAAGTTTCTTTCTCGCTCTCTCTTTTTGTCTCTTTCTGTATATATATATAGTTAAATCATATAAAAATACATTGATTTACAAGCATATCAAACTATAATCCTTAATCTCTCGTAATTTACTACATTATTTAATCACCTTTTTTTAAAACATGTCGGTAAGAACCTCTAGGAGATCCAATAAAGGCAAAAACAAATATTTAGAATCTCTATTAAAAGAAGAAAATGAATCCTATCAAAGTAAGGTAAATAATGAGACCAAACAAACTAAAAGCCATGAGAAAAATGAAGAATCTGCGGAAAGTTCTGTAAGATGTCCCGTTTGTAAGGTAAATGATGACACTTACAATGAAGAAACTGACGAATACGGTGATATGATTCAATGTGACGGTTGTGATACTTGGCAACATATTCAATGTATGACAGGTGGTACTACCGATATTAAACCGTTTTTGAGTAATGATGATAAATATTTCTGTGAAAGGTGTGACCCAATAAAGTATCCACACATTGTGAAAAATATAACCAATGAAGAAGCAATAGAAGGAGATGTTAACTCGGAACCAGCATCAGAATCAGATGAAGAAGAAAAATTAAAAGAAAATAATATCACTAATGACAATGATACTGATTATGAAGAAAAAGATAATACTATTAGAGATAATGACGATGATTTTGTCGATGATGACAATGAACAAGAAAATGGACATGCAAATAAAAAGAAGCGTAGACCATGTTCTCAGGTCTTAGATACCTCCAGTACAAATCAGAAGAAGAAAAAGAAGACGAAGAACGGAAAACAAACCTCCAATATCAAAAATGTTGAGCTAAATCAGGAGCATGCTATTTTCTCAAGAGACGAAAGAATGAGACAAAATGCTGTCAAAATGTTTTTAAATCTTTTCACCAAATTTATAATACCAGAGACATGCAAAGCTGATGTATTCAGCATCCCTGAAGATCAGAAATTAGATACACTAGCAAATCAACTAGCAACATCCTTAGAAGAAGAACTATACAATGCCTCATTCGATAAAGAGACTAAGACATTGAGTAAGTTTTATCCAGAAAAGGTTAGAAGCTTATATTCAAATTTGAAAGATGAAAAAAATTTGACTTTAAAGTCTCATGTTATAAACAAAGATATTAGCTTTAAAAAGTTAGTCAGAATGAATGTATCAGAGCTAGCCAATCCTGATTTACAGGAATTTAAAGAAAAAATTGAAACTCAATCATTAAACCAATTAATAATCGAAAGACCCGATAAACCAAGGTATATTAAGACCCATAAAGGTGACGAATTAATTGAAGATACCGACGATTATCAATCTCAGAATGATATTCTCTATTCAAAAGATAATATAACGTCCCATAATTATGATATAGATGAATTAAAAGAAGAAGATGAAAATGCAGATATAAGTACTTGTACATCTGATAGCACTGAAAATGTTAAGGCCCAGGCCAACCATATAGATTTAATTCCCTTGAAAAAAGTTAATTTATCATACAATGAAATAGCAGTTGAATTTTCTGGATACTTAAAATATATTACTTGTTCAAAGAATATAGACAGAAAAGTTTACAGAGACATATTTTCTGACGGCAACTTAGCAGTCGAAGGTCGTTTATCAACCACCAAAGCATTCCAATATTTACAGGAAGTCAAATCAGCAAGGGATATTGTAACCTATCAACTTATTAAACCAATAAATGAAAATTCCAAAGATCAGATATACGCAATGATTGACTCGTTATTAAGTACCGCAAAAGTACTTGGTATTAAACCAAAACATATCTTTGAAAAAAATATCTATTTAATTGCGTCAGAGAATAATGAATTACCACCTGCCCTACATGATATATATTCGGAGCAATCTGAGATATTTCCTGAAATAGAGCCATCTGATAAGACTCTTTTTGTTGTAGTTGTCATCAAACCTGAAATGGCATTTTAAAGGAATAAATCATAGGCTCTCAAGATTTCTTTTAATAGTATACGTACAAGAAAACTCATAACATGATCTATATACGTACATTGTAACAATAATATATACATGTATACCCTTGTTCAACTAGATCAAAACCGTGGTTAATAGCTACTTATTACTCCTACTTATACTATATACTTAGTATTTCCCATTCGACTGTTCTTAGGATCCGACTATGTTAAATGCGTATATATTAATAATTTTTTTTGTTTTTAGAGAATTTGATATATGATTTTATTAAGATACAAAATTGAACAATTTTATAATATATTAAATACGATACTATATAATTAAAATGCCAGTTTTTCCTTAAACTTAAGCCTTAGCTAAAGCTTTCTTGACAGTGTATCTCTTTTGCTTTCTTAAAACCATAACTTGGAATCTTTCGAAATCAGTTAAAGCAGCTCTTCTTTCACGTTGAGCAATCTTCTTAGCCCAAGATGTAGTGGCCCACTTTTCAGTGACACCAGCAGCAGTCCATTTCTTAGCAACAACAGAAGTTCTAGCACCTCTTGGTAAAGCAAAGGTTAATGGAGTTAAGACAACTTGACCTAAATGAATAGATTGACGTGGAACACCAGCTTCTGGACCGTCAATTAACGCCTGTAAAATATAAAATAATTCAAAGAATTAAAAAAATTGTTAGTAATTTGTCATTTGGTTGTATTAATAGTAATAATAATAACATCGTAATGTAGATATAATATTAGGCAAAAAATGCATTGGAGAATAAAGAACATTTATTAGGTTCCCATAATAACTATGAATAGTTTGGATACTAGGCTCTCTAAACTAATTAAGAAAACTGAATAGAACCTGGTGTACATTACTTTCTATTACCTGTATGCTAATTATTAACACTTGGATAACTATTCTTTGAATATCACAGTAATAGAGTTGTATTGTCAGTATCCTTTTTTCAACATCTGAGTGTTCCTTATTTATCGCAGCATTATACCTGGTCACAGATAATATTTGTTTATATCATCTACATTATATATTATTAATGAATCTTTTCTTTAATGATAACATACCTTCTTTTGGTCAATAATTTCAACAATGGTAGCTAATTTGCCGGCGGATGGACCTTTCTTGATCAAAACGACACGGCCAACTTCAACTAATCTCCAGTTAGAGGCCTTAACAATAGAATCAGTGGACATTTTTTGTATATTTTTGCTCACCTTTTGTTCTTGAAATAACAATTCTATTACTACGTGAAATAAACACTTGCTTTCATATACCTATTTTTCAAGTTGTAATTCTATCAACAGGACCAAAAGTTGCTAACCTTGGAACTTCCTCTTTCCGCAGTCAAGCAGAAAGATGATGAAGCAAATTCGACTGGGGGCATGATTGTATTTCTTGGGGTGCTTGGAAGAAATTCGCGTTTGTGAGTAATTCTAAGCTGAGCGGACATTTAATTTTCTCTGAAAATTTGTTCGTGCTGATTTTGCATAAAAAATTGAAAGCAAACTACTTATGTATTGTGCGGTGTGTGGATGGAAAATACTAGAATGACTGGGTGTAAATCAGTCATATATACAGTTTTTCACTCAGAATAAGTTTTTTCATTTATAAAAATTGTTTGACATTGAAATTTTTTGTATATAAATGGAGACAGTGTATATTCTAATTTAGAACGTCTAGTTTCTGAGTATTGACATTAAAGTTCAAAATATATTGAAGATAATATCTTTTGGGATCACAATTCAATATAAAGAATAAAAACCATTAATATGTATATATACATATTTGATAGTAGGATATATTTAGTGGAGTAATCTATGCAATGGACTCTATCAGGCGATAGGATTACAATAGATTAACTTATTAAGACATTCAATAATGATTTAAGTCTATTTCATGCAATAATCGGAATACATTAAAAGGGAACCTATTTAAATGATGATATAATTTGCGATCAAGAACAAAATTACCTGGGACATGCCTAGTTCCATATGGGTATTTTGTAGAATGCGAACAATTTCTATTCTGATACTTATAATATGGAACCTAATATAGTATGAGTGCCGATACTGCATTTGTAAATACTCTAATCTTCTATAAATATCTTTTAATATTGCACGATCTTTTTCTAGTGTAACATGTCGTTCTTTTCTTGCTGTTCGGCTTTCCATAGACTATTGCAAGGCTGCGGTAATATCCTCAGCTTTACTTCATTGTACGCTAATCATCAGCACCTCTTTTAAAAGCATTGTAAATTATTTTCCGGGTAATGGTCAGTTGGTTACAGGGTGTTTTCCTGAGTTCAACAAAGATAATAGAGAGAGATGTTGTGTACACTGTTAATAACAGAAAGAAAATCAAGGGTAAATCGGTGAAATATCTTAGAAATCAATTAAACTAAGAATAAAATACGATTAACTAATAGCATATTATTAGTTCGCTTTCTTTAAAATGTCAAGCTCTAGATACGCCCAAATAGAAAACGATGTATGTTAATATTTTGATGAAAAAACATTGCCTTCTTCAATTGTGGTTATATTGACCCATATCGACGTGCCATATTACTAACACATGATTATATTGAAATTTAATTTAGAATGATCAAAAACTGAATACTCTAGCAAATAAACTAGCTACATTTAGAAATATTAACCAAGACATAAATGACCAAGCAGTAAATGATAACTCATTCCTTAGTCAGGTATCTAACTCCTTTGATGCACTTTCAAACAATATAAGGAATTCTTCAGGACGATTCGCAAGAACTCTAAAAGCCGGTAATGGTATATGGAAAATGGCTGGTCTAGCGTTACTAATATTCTTTATAGTGTATAACTTATATAAGTTTTTCTAATTCGGGAAAGCACTTGTCAAATACCTTCAAATTATTAACATATAATAACGTATTAGATATTTTAATGCATGTATTTAAAAAATACCAATGGTAGTAATTTTCATATATATATATATATATATATATTATTTCTTTTCAGAAGTGCAGTTGTTCCTATATCAATGAGTACCTTGTGCGGCATCCCTACCTAGCCTATAATTACCGATAGCTTTACCCCAGTTAACCTTCGATCTTGTAATTGGTAGCCTTCTTCTCAGAGCCTTGAACTTTTTCTCATTTAAGTCAGTAAACTGAACATCCAAATCATTTTCAAATTGCTTTTCAACGACTGCAATAGAATTTACTACGTTATCAGTACTACCAACTGAAACATCCTTCTTTGATATGAAACTCACATTACCATCTTCATAGTAATGGATTTGCACATCAATGTGACCGGTTAAAGACCCCTGTTCTGGATCGTAAACATATTCTGACCTCCAATCACCATTCCAGAAATTAGATGGGTTGTATTTGGTGCTAACTACAATAATAGCAATTTTTCTAGTTTGCCCACCATTTTCGACAATTGGATACAATCCAAAAGTAACGTCACCAGGAAAGTTATCCACTGTGTACTTTCCTAAATCTGTATATGTGTCTTTCTGTTCTTGAGTCAATTGTATATCTTGGAAAGGTTCAGTATCAAAACCTCTATGATTTAAGTGATCTACAGAAAAACTGACTTGATTAATAGGGTCATAGAATTTGTTATTATTACCACTTTGATTGTATTGTGATATGATTACTTTATTTCCATCAACTTCAATTGGGATAGCGTTTTTAATATTGTATTGCTGAATGATATCAAGGATGGTATCTTTAGAATTCTCACCAACGATAGTGAGTAAAGAGTCATAAACTTCTTTTATTTCACCAGCTGGACTATCGAAGATAATTTCAGAAATAATTGATTCAAAATCTCTAGAGGACATGATGGAATAGCTTGTTTGTATTAAAATTTTGGATCTATTCTTCAAAAGGGGTTATTATATATATTTGACTTGCATGTTTTTTTTAGTTTAGTTTAGTTTTTGCTTTTAATGTACACTCTATTTTTCTTTTTCGTTCGCTCCCCTTTCCGTGGGATATCTCGAGCGAGGTAACCCAGAGCATGATTTAACATGTCTGAATACTTTTGATTGTTGCTATAAAACCAATTATTATAGTGACTTTCATGACATTTTAAACTATATATGATATATGTCTATATATAACTACGTTATACCTTTTTTTATTACCTATTATTCATACCAGCGTAACCGGTGGGCTGGTTGCTAATAGGGTATGGTGCAAATTGACCTTGAGACCGAACATGTTGTTGCTGCTGAGGATAATGTGGAAATTGCTGGGATATCTGTTGTGAGGGGGTTTGAGGCTGTACTTGTGTCTGATTCTGCGATGGAAGTTGATGCTGAGCAAGGTTAGGAGCTGGGTAGGCTTGGTTTGAAGGTACATATGACATTTGAGGTTGTGGATACTGACTCTGCTGTTGGCTTTGCTGCTGTTGGCTTTGCTGCTGTTGCTGGCTTTGCTGCTGCAAAAATTGAGTAGATTGAACACTTTCAGGTACTTGGGCGTAAGGCAGGGCTTGCATCATTTTAGGTGACTGTACGGTATTCATTTGTGTCGGTGGTGGTTTATATGCATTTGCTGCTTGGTCCAACAGTTGATTATATGCCTGTTCTGCCGTAGCAAGCACTTCACGAACAGAACTTAAATCTTCTTTCTCTCTTGCATACTTTCCAATCATCTTTGTTATTTGAGGTCTTAGTGGGGTAACCGATGCATAAAGCGAATTGATTTGTGGATCTTGAGTAAGATCTACTTCGTTTTGGTGTGTTGGGATATATTTCAATGCATGCTCAAGCTGATCAATATTTTCTTTTTGTGAAAAGACTGCATCTTCTCTTTCCTTTTCCATTTTTAGCTCCTCTTGTGTAGGTTCTGCTATTGGGGTAACGTAATTTAATGGAAAAATACCAATTTTACCACGGAGAGAGCCTCTCCACCAATCCCTATAGACTTGTTCTAGTACTATAATAATATCACCTTTCTGAAAAGACAACTCATCTGCTTCCTTAGTTGATAAGTCGTACATTGCTCTCACTTTATTAACAACATTGGGAGTCTGTTGCTCTTGTTGTGGTTGTGGTTGTGGTTGCTGTTGTGCAGATGACTTTATAGTTTGTTGCTGCTGTACTTGTTCTTGCTCTTGAGTCTGGGTTTTATATTCCTGCAGTGATAACTTTAATGCCTCTTCTAAATCTTTATCCTCTTGTTTTTTAGTTTCGTTACTTAACTGATGCTTTACAGGTTTGCTTGGTTGTTCAAATAAATAAGAAGCATTCCTTTTTATCTTTCTATTTAGATCACTCATTGAACGTAATGATGGATCATCTTTAAAAGAAGACGATAGTTGCTTAACTACTTTAGCTATTTCCTTTTTAACAACTATATGAATATTCGGGTTTTCAATCAAAGAGAATAAGACACCAGTGAAATGTTTCGAACTTATTTCTTGTTTTAAACGTGAACCACAATTCTCAGCTAGTGAGACTATCAGGGATAGCGATCTCAAAATAACATTAGCATCATGTAATTCGAACCTTCTTTCTATTAATTTTATAACCTCTGTTCCGTTGTCTTCAGGATCCTGTTTTACTATGTCACACACCTCAATAATGTACTGCCAATTATCTGATCTTAGTTTTGGGTCTGTTGCCTTTATTACTGCTTTGTTCAAACCTAACGACATGATAAACAATGCTCTATATTTTTCCTACTAAATAATTCCTTTATGAATAATATTTATTCTTGAGTGTGCCATAATACAGCACCTTATAGCATTCGTATACACTCCTATATACACTTGAAGGGCCTTTTTCCCTTTCACGGTTTGCACATTTCACCACCCATTTTGGTTTCGGGCATTCGATTTCTAATTATAAAAAGCAGGACTCAATAGAAATCATCTTCTACGAAGAATTTAGTTTCTGGCTGAAAATAAAATGAAAAAAGAATCGAGATTTCCGCGGATCTTTTTCCATAGAATCAAAAAAAGAAAGAAAGAGAGTTGGTGCGTTAATTTGTCTGGACATATTCTTTCCAGGAAAAAAGAAAAGAATGGAACATAGGGAATTGGATATTCATGCTTCAACAAGAAAGAATAAAGAATAAGATATATGTAGTGGTATCTCAGGATCCTGTCTTCCAATAATTTCTAATGGCACTGGTCTATCCAATCAGACAAAAATGTTTTTTTACTCTTAATAGTTCTTCAAGGAAATATATATAGTGTAGCAATCAATTCAGATAACAGTCCAGATCTTAATTACTAATTTGTGTCTTTGTAAGAAAAAGTAATCTATCACTTGTGTGTGCTATGTTTAATGTATATACATTTCTGTAAAGGACAGTGAGAATCACCTTATCTCTTATCATTTCTCCCATATAATTATAGAGTCTCAGTGGGGGGTTCTCTTATGGATAGGTAAATTTAACTTTAGCAGTGGGTGGGTGTGTGCCTTTTTGAGTTCGTGCCATTTTAATACGCGGGAAACGTTGCCTGTGCCTTGGAGACGCAGCGAGGTCGAGTTTCGCTCCATCGAGAAATGTTTACTAATCTGTCCATTCATTATATTGTTGTCTTGCTCTGTCTGGGATGCCCAAGTTGATAAATTTTTTTACTCTACGCTTTTGCCCACGTAATATTCAATGTGGATGATAGGAGAAATGAATGATACCAACGAATACACCAAACTGATTCGGAATTATACTGGTGTAAACAAAGGAATTATTGTGATTCCATACCATCGACACATTTATTCACCCACTTACTCCTATATATACTCTCTAATTTCTTGTTTAAACTATTTCAACTAGTAATGAAAGGTTTTATTTGGAAGCATTTTGTCACACACACTCAATAGATAGTGATCATTTCACAAATAACGACCTCGCATTAATTTGCATCTTTCATTTATTATTGCTCTTTAATTATATCCATCAACCATTAATTACAGACTGGATTAACCAATATTGGATTAAATAATATAGAGAACTATTGATTTATATACTTAACTTCAACTTTACTATATTATACTTTCTCTTTTTTTCAAATAATATAATCAGTTACTATAGAATAAAATGTCATTTTCATACCCTAAACAAGCATCACCAACTAAATCTACATTCAAAGCAAGAGTCAGACGTGCCTCCTCTGTTGGTAGAATAGATCTTGGTGACACTGTCCCAGGTTTAGGTACTATGTCTGAAACCAGACACTCCAGGAATGCTTCACAACAACGTTTACGAAGATTGTCGGAACTCTCTCAAAATGATACAGACCTAATCAACAAATTTTGGCTATCATTCAGAGAGATGAATTATCGTCATACTTGGGTATCACCTCTAATCATATTAATTATCGTATACACTGCATATTTCACATCCGGTAACTTAACTAGTTCAAACCCATTGCATATGTTTGTTGCTATATCATACCAAATTGGCGATACAGACTCATACAGTAAAGGTATAAAAGATCTTTGTTTCGTATTCTATTATATGATTTTTTTCACATTTTTGCGTGAATTTTTACTAGATATTATTATTCGTCCAATTCCTGCTTATTTGAATGTTCTGTCAGAACATAGGAGTAAAAGAATCATGGAACAAACCTTTTACATCATCTACTATGGGTTTTCAAGTCCCTTTGGTCTTTATGTCATGTACCATTCAGATTTATGGTTATTCAGAACAGAAACAATGTACAGAACCTATCCAGACCTAACTAACCCATTCTTATTCAAAGTATTCTACCTAGGTCAAGCTGCATTCTGGGCTCAACAAGCCTGTGTTCTTGTTTTACAATTAGAAAAACCAAGAAAAGATCATAAAGAAATGATATTTCACCATATTGTCACATTGCTATTAATTTGGTCTTCATATGTTTTCCATTTCACCAAAATGGGTCTAGCAGTTTATATCACTATGGATTTATCAGATCTTTTACTTTCAACTTCAAAGACATTTAATTACCTGGACTCTGTCTTTACACCACCATGTTTCTTCGTTTTTGTGGTTACTTGGATTTATTTACGTCACTACGTTAACATAAAGATTTTATGGTCGGTTCTAACCCAGTTCAGAACAGAGGGAAACTACATATTGAATTTTGCAACCCAACAATACAAGTGCTGGATTTCATTACCAATTGTCTTTGTTCTAATTGCTGCTCTTCAAGTTGTTAATTTATATTGGCTGTTCTTAATCTTTAGAATCCTTTATAGAATGGTTTGGCAAGGGATTGTTGAAGATACCAGAAGTGACGTCGAATCAGAATATTCTGATAGTTCAAGTGATTCCTCAAATGCGGAAAACAAGAAACTAAACTAAACTAAACCAAACCAAACCAAACCAGACTAAACCCCAGCATTCCAACATAGGATTAAAATAATCTCACCTAACTATCATTAACCATACTCATACTATCCAACTTTAATACACTGATTTATTTATCTGACAAATTTATTTTTATTTATTTTATATATGTTCTATATGATATATACCAATTTTTTTTTGGCAAATGTAGGTAGGATAAACTAATAGACTATTACAAACTATTTTTACTAGATATTACAATTAATTAAGTAAATATTTCTCCCTTTTTTCAAACTAACAAGATACTTTCTCTTTATACTATTCACACATATTTTAACCCTTACCACGTATTCCCTTAAAAATTTCCTGTAAAATACATTGTCCTACATATAATATTTATCCTTTATCTTTCGCTATGTAGATAGATACATAATACCCAGCCCGTTGCCGCGTTTCAACTCGGTGACCTTCAAAATTTAAAATATAGTGGCCCATTTTTAAGAATATTCCGAAAAAGTAGTTATGCCTATAAAAAAATGAACGCATTCATTATCAATCAGGTTATCAGTAACAGTTCACCTTGACAATTCATTTTCATCTTTAAAACTCTAATACCAAGAGTTTTATCAAAGGTTTCCTAAATACTTGCTTCCCTTCCAATTACTTCGAACCAACAGAAATTCCACACAAACTAAAAATATCCTTAATTTACCAATTATAACACATTTCCCTTACCCATAATTTCCTAATAACTTAAAACCGTCAACTATTTACCTTTTTTGTCATACATATTTCATTTTATATAAAATATTAAAGAGAATAGTTATAAACTAAAATATTATTCTAATCATTGAATCTGTTTGTTTTCAAAATTTAATTACTCAACAAAATAAGAACATTCAAACGGACAGACATTACCACCCTCTTAATAACAAGCGAATCTCTAACTTACAATTTACAATGAGTGATTTTGAGGAATACGAATACAACGATAGTAGTGATTACAATATGAATAATGACCATGAGGCTCTCTACCATACTAATAACAATGATAATGACAGTGAAGGTAATGATTCGTTTTATTATAGTAATGAACAGAGCGACGAAGAGCACGAAGAGCACGAAGAGCATGAAATACACAGCGGTGAAGAATACGGAGATGACCACGAAGAAGAGGTACATACAAATACTTATCGTATTAATACTGAGATGAACAGAGAATTTGATTCAAGTGCATTTTTTCGTCATTTAACTACTGCAACACCAAATGGAGATGGAAATACAGATGGGAATAGTCGTGGAAACTTGGCACAGGTCTTACCAGAATTACTATCTATGCTAAATGGAAGAAGGACAGTTGCGGGAGGTATGGCTGGTGAGAGAGACGCAAGGATTTTGAAATTAGTAGATAACGTTACCCATGCTACCGAAGATCCTTATATAGCAATGGAAAGTTTATCTGAATTATCACAAAATATGCTAATGATGAACCAAGTAATTGTTGATAGAGTTATTCCAATTGATAAATTATTAACTGGATTGATTGCCATTTTATCGAACCCAATTTTACAAGAAGAATTAGAGTTACAATTACAGACATGCAGATGTTTATATAATCTATTCGAAGTCCATCCAGAAAGTATATCGTCTGCTGTTGATAAAAAGATTATCCCAATTTTGAAATCGAAGGTATCTGAAATTAGTTATATCGATTTAGCAGAACAAATATTCGAAACTTTAGAACTAGTTTCAAGACTCCACAGTAAAGAAATCTTAGCTTCTGGAGAGTTATCATCATACTTGCAATATTTTGATTTCTTCACTATACATGCTCAAAGAAAAGCTATTGCAATTGTGTCGAATGCATGCGCTCGTGTAAATGAATCAGATTTTGATACAATGCAGGATGTTTTCCTTATTTTGGAAACGATTATCCCAAATGTAACAGATGAAAATATTTTAATGAGGATCTTAAATATACTATATGGTGCATGTGGTGGCTTACAGAATACTACGATGCTAGAAAATTTATTTTCATTAAGCTCAATTAAACGTATTTTTGAAATTATTTCTACTCGTGATACTCCTACTGAAGGTAAACTGAAATGTTTAGAAATTTTGACTGTTTTAGTTGAAACAAGTTCCAAATTATCAAATGTAATCATCGAAATACCAGACATATCTAAGACTCTTAAGGAATGCTTAAACAGCTACAGCACTGGAGCTAATTCTGCCTTAAATGAGACTTTAATGGTTGTTCCAAAGAGTATTCTAAACGGTATATCCCGTTTTGTCGTGTTGCTACTTCCAACAGAAAAGGAACAGATATTATCATGTGACAAACCCAAACAACTACAGGATTTTGAACATATTGAAAAGATTGAACAATTAAGTACCAGCCTGGTACTGCTATTAATTGAAATATATATGAATACTATTGACTTTGGTATAAAAGGGTATGCTTTAGTTGCATTAATAAGAGCCCTTCCATTTGTTTGTAAGGAGAATATGAATGATTTTAATTCCGATATTATTAGACTTATTGGATCAACATTAGCTCAAAATAAGTTGACTTTGGAAGACGAAAAAGTATATGAACTGAATAGAGGTATTTTATTAATCGGGGTGCTATCATTATGCAACGTGTTAATGGGTCAACTTAAAGAAAAAGCATTATATTCTTTAAAGAGGGAAGGTATATTTTTCTTTGTTCAATCATTACAGGCCATCTTTAGTAAGCTAATCGAGGACAAACAAGGGGAAAATACTAAAAATATAAACACAATTAAAATTATCGATGATGATAATTGTGGTTCCTTCGATGAATCGTTTGATGATTCGGATACAGGAGATTACGATATAATTACTGGTGAATTAGATTTTCCAGATAAAGTGAACCCTAAGAAGATCAAATTTAAAATTTTCAGAGAAATAGATTGTGAAGAGATATTATGTGATATTTTACGCCTATGTGGTATAATTCTATCCTCTTCAGACAATGTATTTGATTTCGAGAGTGAGGAGCTGAAAAAGACCCATGACTGTGTCGAAGAATTAAAAAAAATGAAATTTTTTGATGAAAGATCTCCTGAGATGCTAACTATTTTCTGGAATTTAGTTAAGGAATGTATATTCAGAGAACATTTTACTATGTCAGGATTTGAACTTGTATCAACAGACTTAGTATCTACGTTAGGTAAACATATTGCTAACCTAGATGAATCAATTCCAGTTAATAAAAAGGTACTATATGATGTCTTTGGAGATAAGTTACCTGAGCTTGTAACCATCATTCAGTCTTCTTTAACAAGACTAGAGCATTTTAATATTATGCATTGTGGTTTAACGGGTGACGAAACTGGTTTAGCGTCATTAGGGAAATTAATTAATATTGAAGTGAGTCCTATTGGTCCCAAAGATATTACAATAGAAGACTTTGGATGCTTTACAATAACGAGCCATTGTTTGGCATCATTTACAGGCATTGCTAAGTTTTTGAAAACACATGCCGGAAAAGCAGAGATTCTTTCTTCATTTTGTAGAGATATAACTACAGATCCAAACAGTGATTATGCAATCAAAAACGTTCAAAATTTGGGAGAATCTAATTTTAAATTTTACGTAAATAATCATTTGATGAATTCTAATGATACTTTATTTTCTGCGTTATTCAATATATACAATGACGAGAAAAAAGATGTTAAAGACTTATGGACTACTACCCATTCTGTCAAATATAAAATTGTTAAAAATGGGCCTTTAGAAGATGAGATGAAACAATCTGTTACAGAAATTGAGGACATTGGAGAAATAAAGAATGAACAGGATGAAGATGATTTAATGGAGTCACAAATACATAACCCGAAGGATGATTTAAGGGCTAAGACAAATTCCATAGACTATGTTCTAGACATCCTTAAATTTTTAAGGAATTACATTGATGATGAAGATATTTTCATTAACTCCAAACTAGCAGCTAAATTATCAAGACAACTTGATGAACCTCTAATTGTTGCTAGTGGTTCACTTCCCGAGTGGTCTTTACGCTTGACAAAAGAATATCCATTTTTGTTCTCTTTTGAAACGAGAAAACATTTCATAGAAAGCACTTCATTTGGCCAAGGTCGATTGATTGAATCATGGAAAAAGAGGGTCAAGGTTACTGAAAACCCTTCAGGAGAATCTGCACAAATCGAGTTAGGACGGTTATTAAAACTGAGGTTACGCGTTTCAAGGTATGATATATTATTTACCTCTCTAAGAATTTTAAGAGAGCATGGTTCTTCAACAAAAGTATTTGAAATTGAATACCAAGATGAACCTGGTACTGGATTAGGTCCAACATTAGAATTTTATGCTACAATCTGTAAGGAATTCAGCAAACAGAATTTAGATATGTGGCGAACTGATAGTTATATTGCCAACAAAAATGTAAATGGTGACACTAGTGGTATTATTTCTCAGTGCTTATTCCCAATTCCAATAATTGAATCTGAAATTAACTCAAAGAAGTTTAAAGTCACAGAATTATTCCGTTATTTAGGGATATTTGTTGCTAGAGCAATGATTGATAATAGGATATTAGACTTTAATTTTAATCCTGTATTTTTTCAATTAATGCATGAACTTTCTAGAAACAAGAGTTTACCGGACTATAGTAATAATATTCTGGGAGCTATAAACATTATCGATAAGATTGATCCACAAATAGCTAAATCATTAAAATATATTTATGTCAATAGGACTAACAATGACAATCTAGAGGGTTTATGTTTGACATTTATAGAACCAAACTCGAATATCGAATTAATGGATAATGGTGCAATTACAAATGTTAATACTGATAATGTAGAGAGATATCTCAAATTAATAATATCTAGTATGATAGGGAGTGGAATTCAAGCACAATTGGAAGCTTTTATTGAAGGCGTTTCTAGGGTTTTCCCATATTCTACTCTTTTAGTACTATCCCCTAATGAATTGAGTGATGTGTTTGGTACTCGTGAAGAAGATTGGACAGTAGAAACTTTATATAATTCAATCACTGTAGCTCATGGCTATAATATGGATTCACCTATCATACATGATTTAATATCCATAATGTCCAATTTTACAGTAAAGGAAAGACGGTTATTTACTCAATTTTTAACAGGTGCACCTAAGCTGCCAATCGGCGGATTTACTGCCTTATACCCAAAGTTTACTGTTGTTTTGAAACATGCTGAAGATAACTTAACACCTGATCAATATTTACCAAGTGTGATGACATGTGCAAATTATTTCAAGCTACCTAAATATAGCAGCAAACAAATAATGCTTGAACGTATACTCCAGGCTATTGAGCAAGGCGCGAGTGCTTTTCTGTTATCATGACCATAACAATATTGAAGCTTTCAATTTAGCTATGCAAATACAGACATACAGCTGATATATTTACATTGTATTAGGAGTACTATATACTAATATGTATTATACAGTTATATTTTCTCTAAATATCAATGAAGCACCGTATCCCAGTTGTGTCGGTGTTTTTTGTTTCAAAAATGTTTCACGTGTGCCTGAATTAATATCACCCAGATGGGTAAAAATTACGGCTTGGAGAGAACTTATTTTCTCTAAAAAGGAATCGGATATTAAAATGAATGGCATTTTGAGTTATTTAAGGAAAAAATTACATAAAGTTATTACCTATATTTTTTATTATGCAAGTGAATATTGTTCATTTTGGTTCTCCAAACGCAACTTACAACCAATCTCTTCTACCTTCAATTTATTTTCCCTTTACGCTTTCACAGAAAAAGGTTAGAGTGACCGTAAAAGATTCCAAAATACCCTATTTGACACTCTTCCATCGGTAACATTCGTTATTTATAGCGTTTGGAATATTAGCCCAACAAAGCACGATTGTACCTTTCTTTTAAATATTTTCTTCGATTATATTGAATAGGACCTATATAAGGAATATTAAAATATTTTATCAAAATTATTACAAGGGACTTTATATCAACAAACATAAAAGAAGAACCTACTCGAAAAAATAATACTCAGGCAACGAACAAGTTATACATTTTCACAGTTACAAAAGTAAATATAAACAATGCCACAGGAAAGTACTCTTGAATACTTCACCTTTGATGATACCCATACCACTCCAAACTTAGATGAACTAAAGGATGGCGATATTGTACGAACTATCGAAAAATTTAGCAATAGCAAGCTCGAAGACTTTTCTATCTCAAACCCGAACTCAACCTCAAGTTCAGAGGTCTGCTCATCTGTTGGAGATAAGGATCATAATTCTGAAGAATTTTACAGATCTAGTAGTTATACAACAATGGATCCTAGAAGGACACACCAAACGTCTCCATTCACCATCAATTCGCATAATGTTCAGATATCTTTGGATGATCCCATCCAGTTTACGAGAATATCCTCATCCTCTATGATAACTGAATTCTCTTCTCATGAATTTATTGAAGACTCAGCATCTGATGTATTTAAATTTTCCGATAAGGTAGACCGTAGCATTGGCAATAATACCACTTCTAGTACCCAACATATGAATTCAGATACCGATATTATTGACAAAGTAACTGAAAGAGATAATACAAATTCTACTATCAGCAATTCACAACTTGACATGAACAATTCAACTATGTCAACTATGACACCTATAACACCTAGCGTTATATGCTTCGAATCACTAAATACGATGCCGTCTCGTTTTTACCCTCACAATAGCAGCAGTAACAGTATCAATAATATGTTACAGTCAAAGGAACCACCTTCCATAATACTGTCTTCACATTCAAAACCAACTACAACCACATCCACAGTAGACTCGCCGCTGATTTTAGGAACAGGCGCATTGTCAAAACCGTTTCCAAAATTAATTAATAAATCTCAGCATAATAAACATGATAATTATCCTGATTCAGGGTTACATATTCTACCTCCCTCAAATATCACTATACTAAGTCCTATTCGTAAAGGAAACTCTGATTCAAATAATAATAACAATAATAGCAGTGCAAATACTACTTTAAAAGGTGTATTTTCCTCACTAATACAAAATATTAAAAAAACACCTCCAAAGGATATAAATAAGAGAACATCTGGTAATAGTCTAATTCGAATTTCAAAGCCATATAATGCAAAGCATATTCACCATGTGGGACTGGATAAGGAAACTGGTGATTATATTGGTCTTCCGGAAGATTGGAAAATATTATTAAAATCAAACGGAATTTCACAAGTTGAACAAGAAGAAAATATGCAAACAGTAATCGATATTGTGCAATTTTACCAGGATGCTACAGATACTAATCTTAGTGATAAAGTCTTTGAAACATTTACTTATCCACATGATGAAAACAATACTAGAACTGGAACCTCTGATGAAATTGAACTAGAAACACGAAAATCAGATTCTTTAAAAAGAAATAGCAGTCACAATAATTCTCTTATACCGTCACGGCCAGCTCCAAAACCACCTGGAATTAAAAGCACACCAGAAGCATCAAATATTCTCAAATATGACACATCGATATCAGAACCCAGAAAACCGATCGTTTCAGAAGATAAGTTAGAAAAGTCAGTTCTGAATTCTCAAAAAGAAAGCTTAAATAATAAGCCAAGTTTGGTTAAAAATTTTAAGTCTACAAATTCTCAAAAAACATACTTGACACTAGAGACTAAAAATCAAAAAGATCTGTTTGAAAACCTACCAACACATCAACTACGAATCAATTCCAAATCATATGGAATGACAAACCAACTAAAACTCAAGGAAAAACAATTCCGTAAAAAACAATTCCTTAACAAAGTTTCCTCTGTTTGTACCAATGGGGATCCTACAAAGATTTACAAGAACTTAATAAAAATTGGTCAAGGTGCATCTGGTGGTGTTTATATTGCATATGAAGTTGGCACCAATGTCTCTGTTGCTATTAAAGAACTGGATATAGACAAACAGCCAAAGAAAAACTTGATAATGAATGAACTTTTAGTAATGAAAGAAAGTAAACATAAAAATATCGTTAATTTCAGAGATGCTTATTTACTGAAAAATAACTTATGGATAATTATGGAATATATGGAAGGTGGGTCATTAACTGATGTAGTAACAAATTGTTACTTATCAGAAGGACAGATTGGTGCTGTATGCAGGGAAACTATGCAAGGCTTAAAATTTTTACATGAGAAATCTGTGCTACACAGGGATATAAAGTCGGATAACATTTTGCTATCTCTGAAGGGCGATATTAAATTAACTGATTTTGGATTTTGTGCTCAATTGAATGATTTGGATTTGAAACGAACAACAATGGTAGGAACACCGTATTGGATGGCACCGGAAGTCATTTCAAGAAAAGGTTATGGCCCAAAAGTTGATATTTGGTCATTAGGCATTATGATTATCGAAATGATTGAAGGTGAACCTCCATATCTAAACGAAACCCCATTGCGAGCATTATATTTAATTGCCACGAATGGGACACCTAAACTAAAAGAACCAGAAAAACTAAGCAGTGTTTTTAATTCTTTTTTAAACAAATGTTTAATGGTTAACCAAGACGAAAGAGGTTCTACATCAGAATTATTAAACCATCCTTTTATTACAGGAAAGGCTGATGATAATAGTGCTTTGACTCCTTTGGTTAAGTTAGCTATTGCAAATAAAAACAATGAAGGAACTGCAGAAATTTAGTAGGAATCGGTCTTGTAATATAGTTTATTATTTTATTTAACCTTTTTCCTATGTATGGGGACAATTATTTATTATTAGAAAGTAAATAAGCTGTATGTATACAGACATACAAGTGTAAATCAATATTCATATTTTGGCTATGTTTATATTTTCCGTCCTTTGTTTCCTGACCGAAGTATGTGATTTTCATAATTTTTATTGTTCACAACAATATTAAAATATAGGCTAATTAATCTATTTTTTCGTGTGAGCCTCTAAATTTACATACCACTACTTTTTGAAGTATGTGTCACTACTTGGCTTGAATAATATAAAATTTTCTAATCTATATCCAGACCATTTGAAGACTCTCTTTCGTCAACAAAAAGATGTTTAGATTTATTTGGGCCTCTTAGGTTATTGTCTTTATTGCCACTCTTCTTTAATTTCAAATCAAGCATACCATCAGGTTTGAAACCAGAGGAGGATGAATCTATATCTGAAGCATCATGATTAGATATGATTCTGTCATCCCTTTGCGAATCAAAATTTTCTGGTACAGTTACTTGGACAAAGAACAATTTGGCTTCATCATTTCCTTTATTCAAAAACGAATACTGGTTAAATGACGGTACTTGGAAAGAACAACCTTCTGTTACGATAAAACTATTCTTTGCTACAGTCACTTCAACAATTCCTTGGATCACGTAAAATGTTATTAATGCATTATATGAATCTGTCAAATTTCTATTACCACTAATTGGTAATTTTAACATTCCACTTGCAGATAGGTTTTTATGTTTATCAAACATAACTGCCAGTGAATATTTTTCATAATCAGTAATTGTTGTCCTCTCAGCTTGGAAAATATCAGGTGCATAGGCTATAATTTCATCACTTTCTTTTTCAAGAGATGCATTGACAGTTCCTTTGTATATACCATCCTTTAACCAGTCAGCTTTTGATATTTGTCCATTTTTTATCTTATTTAACATATTTGCGTTTGGATCGTTAAACATCGTACCAAATTTGTTATTACTTGTGTTATTTAGTTGCGATTTTCTAGGTCTACCCACTGTCCTTTTTATTTGATGAGACCTTGATTCCATTTTATCATTTCTAGTTTTAAGTGTCTCTTTCACTAGTTTTGCTTTCTTTCGATTTTCACCCCCATCCTCATCCTGATCGTACTCATGTGTGATAATCTTATCGATAGCTAAGACAGGTTTGGTTGTTTTTCGTTTGTATACTATTTTTTCATTCCTCCAATACTCCAGAGGTGGAATCTTAACACGACTGGATTTTCTGACACCTTGTATTACTGGAAGTTCTGGATCTCTCATCTGTGAAGGGATATATTCATCGTCATTATCAGATGAAATAGAATCATATTCATAATCCAAAAGTCCCTGTCTTAATGATACTTCGTTTGATTTCTCATTTTCTTCTTGATCTGATGGGATATATGTATCATCAATACCACTATATCCGCTATGTTCATGGCTATCATCAGTATCGACTTCCTCGTCCGATTGGCTTTCATCAAGACTATAAATTTCATCTTCATCATCGCTATCTATTGCATAATTAGATATTTCTTCTTCTAATATTGCATTTTCGGAAGTATTAAAAGACGTATTATCAAAAGTTGTATCTGCGTCATGCACTAGCTCGGGTGCGTCTGTATATGGGTTATAATTTGGTTCATGTAGATCCAATTTTATATTTGAATTCTTATCTTTTTCTACCTCTCTTGATATATCTAGCCCATATGATGTTCTGTATTTGTTTATCGAAGTGTCTCCAGTTTGAAATTTTTCTTCCTCTGACTCTTCTACAATAATATCTAAATGAGGAGAGGGAGTTATCTCACCAGGGGGTATGAAACTGTCAATACTTACTGTAGGGGATTGGAGCACGTCGTTGTTTAGAAACGACGTTCTTATAGTTTCTATTGCTGGTGAGAAAATATGCGGTGATGTTAATTGTGAGATATTATACTGCGGTTGTAAAACATCTGGCGGTAAGTTATCTTTTGCATGAAATATTAAAGATGATCTTCTACTTCTATTCCTATTTCTAAGTGTAATCATGCTGGTATCGTCATCTTTAAAGAACTCATCGACGTTTTCCATATGGTACTCATCCTTTGTGATACCATCTTTCACACGCAGACCCGTCTTGCGTGATTTTACACCTAAATCCATATAGTTCATTGTACTCCTTTTACTATTACTTATTGTTGTTGTTCTCAGATGCATATTTTATATTTTTCCTTCTTCTTCAACTGTATTAATTTTGTTAACTTATTTACAAATGGATATATTATATCGCCATACATAAAGTTCACGCGTAACGCGAAATTACTAAACTTGAATGTTCTGCAGTTGCATACTTTCTACACATATAAATACATTAAGAGACTATGATATATTTCCCAATTTATTTGGTTCTCTTCCCAGTAATAGTGAAAAATGAAGGTTCTTCGGCAAATATGAATTTCCTCTCTTGCAAAACCTTCTTCACTTGCATCCTAACTTTGGAAACTCCGCCTACTGAATGAATACCTCTCCCTGTCGCAACCTTTAATGGTGAAACGTAACAAACGTTGGTTAAATTTAATTTTTTTAAGTTTAATTCTCTTTGCTTCATTTCTTCATCCCACCAAGCATTTAATGCCTTGTTTAATATCGTTACTGCCTCATTAGGCTGGTATCCATGGAAATCCAATTTATAGTTATTAAACAAATTATGTAGCTGATTATCTTGGTTATTTCTGATGCAACAGTCACCATCAATAACGTTTCTCTTTTGAATAGAGTATGATTTGGTTCCTCTTGTCTGTATTTTAGATTTATCAGTGCATAACAATTGAATAAACCCATTTTCATCAAAATTACTTGTTGCAAAGAAAGTGTATTTAATTGCATTTTTTGTTGTGAGTAATATAAATAGATTTGTTACTTTTTCAATATTTCCATTGTAATATTTTATTGCATCAGTAGCAAAAATTGGATTTATACCCTTAAATGACGAGGTGGTTGATAATAATGACTCTAGTTCGATTGCTTCTTGAGATGTTTTCGAGTAAATATATGGTTTCAAAGCCGGTGCTTTCGCTATTGCTGTCACAGATGGATTTTTATTATGAGGGTGTGCAAAACCTGTATTTGATTGTACACGGCTAGTTTTGTATGTAGGCTTGGGGTTACTAATTATTTTTGTCTTTGGGGATTTAATCTGTTTGTGTATTATGGTAATTACTGTAATCACGGGATTAAAGAAATTTTTGTAATAATATTCTTTTGCTATTGTTTCATTAACATTAGTATACTGTAAGATTATATCGATATGATCCTTGAGGCCACTCCATATATTAGTTTTATTTTGCCTGCTTCCTCTCTGGAGATTTGTTTCTAATTTCCTTTGTTCACTTGTATCTTCTATGGACAATAATTCAAAACTTAGTAGATCAGAGATTACATTTGAAATTGGACCTTCATTTGAACTATAAAAACTATCGATTATGGATTTATCTATTTCTGGGAACATTTGATATAATTCAAAGAGTTCTCCATCTTCTTTTTTATCTCGGATATTAAATATTGATTCATCAGATTCACTGGTCCCATCTCGTAATATTATTGAAACCGCCAATTCTAAATCATTTGAAGAACTTTCTAGCGCACTTTTTAGCACATTTACTGGTTTTTCAGGAAATATTTCAATTAAATGGCATAATTGAGAATCACTGTTATCAACAATCCCACATTCATTCTCACACTTTATATCATTATTACTCTTCTCTGCCATCGTAATTTAATTGTCGGGCATTAAAGAAACTAGAGTACCCTGATAGCTAAAATAAATGAATCTCCTGGACTTCTTTGGATACCTTTGATGTATTACTTGAATAATGTTTCAACTTAATAATAGGATTCCTGTCATAGTAATTTGGTCGTTTATCTCATCAACTTATAGCTCAATATTAGCAAGAAAAATTCTTTAGTTATGCGGCGATGGAACAAAAAAAATAAAGTTATGAATGAGGAATTACTATCCTAACCATGAACGGAGAACACACATATAGGTAAATAATTATATGATTAGTGGCTAGTATGGTATCGAACTTGGTTGGCTTTATATTATTTGAAAATACCTGTTGCGTCTAGGTATGTAAGTATATACATATATATATATTTATTTACTTTTGAATTAATTTTTGGATATCTCGCAGAAATGCTAAATCATGAATTTATGAATGCTGAATTAATAAAATTCAATTACGCGTTGTTATTAGGATTAGTAATAGCATGTTTGATTACGGAATCTATTAAATCCTTTGGATAAGCTGCACCAAAACCATGGCATTTCTCATTACCCTTTAAATGTTCCATTATATAAGTAATATCGAAATCATAATCGTTAGTTAAACCATTAAGATATTCCCATGTTGCAGGTATTGTTAACAATTTATTTCCTGAGTCATCATCATATTGCTTTTTCTGTTTAATAATCGAATGGTTAATGTTCTGATTTTGAACCATGTTTGAAAAAAATTCATCCTCGGTTGGGAAGGAAAACTTAGTATTACTATTATTACGTGTATCACTATCTGTAGTGTCTCCATTTGGGTCATTAGAATTTTCAATTTCCTTACAAATGTTAATCTTTTTATCAGATTGCTGTAGTAGTGTTCTATTTTCTTGGTGGATTTCCATATTAAGTTTTCTTAATGATTCAACTTCCTTTAATAATGTTAACCTATCCGATTCACTGACATTTAATTTGGATTCTAATTCCTTTAATTTTGCTTCTTTTCTTTCTCTGAATGCTTTTTGTGCGGCCCTGTTCTGGGCTTTTTTCTTTTCCTTTGTTTCACCCTTCCCACTGCCGTTTTCATTTACATGATCATTACTTGGGTTACCTGTATCATTTAAATATTTAGCAGTGTTTGGTGTTATTGGAGAAAATGGGTATGTACCTTCAATATCATTAGCAATAGTAGTAGATGTTGCTGAGAGGTTATTATCGTTTACACCTGCATTGATGCTAGTGTTTATATCTGTTGAGTGTGCACCTGAAAATGTACTTGAGTTATTTGGACTTAAATTGGGTTGCGTGATGAATTCAGGAACTTCATTGTATGGAGGTTGTTCATTTTCATTTTTTAAAGAATTCGAATAATCAAAATGATTAATATTGCTAGTAGTATCATTTAAACATGGTATAATATTGGATATTTCTTCATTCAAGTCCATATCACAATCTTCTGTATGGTTTAGAATATTAGTTTGGGTGTTTTGCTCGTTACACATGTCCATTAAACTTGTATTATTTAGTTCGTTTAACGGCTGTGCTTCAGTTTGTTGTAGATGTCCCTGTGGCTGTTGTTGTAAAAAGGATAATAGATCCATCGAATTATCGTAGTTTTGATTCATATCTTTAATATTAATAGGGTTTTAACTTATTTTAGCTTTGAATATGGTTTTTTTAATTAATTCAATATAAATAGATAAAAATATATTCCTTGTATATAAAATTGGTTACCTACTACCCCTCTGAAGATAAATCAAATTTTCGGTGATGGGAACGCGATGATGAAAAAGGGTGAAATTATTAATTAGCCGCATAAATTAGTAATCTCTCCAGGATTTGATAAAACATTTGAAACCAAACGAAACATATTATATTAAATGGTTTTATTATTTATTTGCCACAAAATAGAATGTATTCAACTGTTCGGCTGCTCCGACTATTATAATTAGTCCAGTTCGTAATTTTCATACAGTGATAGGACGCACTTGCAAAAAATGATTTCGCCCAGGATCGAACTGGGGACGTTCTGCGTGTTAAGCAGATGCCATAACCGACTAGACCACGAAACCATAGTTATTGTTTGAGATAATTTTATGGAATATAAAATTTAGAAGAAAATACTAATATAATAAGCTAGTCTAAGTCTACATGTCAAGTTATGCATTTGTCCAAGGTTTGGATCTTATTGATAGCATAACTATGAACATAGACGAAATACTATTTAGCATCATCTTAACTACGGACGCGCACCTAAAATTTTCATATAGAAAAATTCATATATAAGATGAGCAACACGTCTCTCGACATATTGCTTCTCACTATTACTTTACTTTACTTATCGTTCAGAGGCATACGCACTGATAGAAGATTGATTCTTAGTTGAAGGCATCAATATTGATTAGTGTATATCGAAGTAAATTTAGGTTAGAAGAGGAAGTAAATATCTTTTACTACTTGTAATCTTTGTATAAAAGTTCGGTTTATTATAAAATAATAATTATGTAAAATAAATAAATAAATTAATTAAGAATCAATATCAATCAGATTGTATACTTGAAGTATTGGTCTATTTATACGTCTCTGGGAAGTGAAGTAATAGGTGAAAAATTTTCACATCGTCGATAAGTTATACTATTCTCGTTGACCATCATCTGTGACCATTATAAGTTAATTGTTTGTAGTCAAACATTGATTTCCTTATAT